>JARHVA010000475.1:2737500-2807500 GCA_037957365.1 Torreya grandis
AAAGGTACATACATATAAGGAGAAAATAAATAAGTGCACATGAACCAAAATGGGTGTCTATAGAACCAAGACCTTCTATATAGCATGATATAACATTGAAAATAACTAGTTTACAAATTAAAACAAGTACTATGTTAGAAATGTTACTTGATAATAATTTGATCATTTTACTGTCTATTAGACATCAATCTATGGATCATTTATCAAATCAAAGAGGAAAAATATATTTTATTTATCATATATTAATGGGTCATGAAAAAAATAATTATGAGGTGTTACAATACAGACACCTAAGTTTGGTATAAAACACTTAGAAACATCAAATTTATATTTTACCTATATTGGGATTAATGTGGGTAATTAACCCTGATTAGACAATTTTTTTGTAAATGATAAATACATACATACATATATATAAATATAAAATATTGAGATTGATTTGATAATATAGTTTAAAAAATATAAAAAGTACAAACATGGATAAGATAATTAGTGGTTAAATACTATGTGGAACACTAAGACTATAATAAATCCAAAGAAATGATAACATAAACTAGACTATAGGTTTCTTAAATTAAGATATGGAATTTTTTGTATGTTGAGATAATATCATCAGACTAAGGTTTGTACCATAAAATTTTATGTTCCATGTTTTATGGTGCTATCTCTATAGATTTATTCTCTCTATTATGATATAAGAAAGTGCATGTATTTGTCTTTTAGTTATTTTTGTGATTTTGAGGTTTGATTATGTATGTGACTCATTAAAATAAATCTTATTCACTTAAAACCATAGGTACACTTACAATGATATAATTAAGCCTAAAAATGTGAAGAAAGGTAGGTTGAGATGACCCCAACCACTCATTAAAGGGTTGAGTGATGCCTACATATATAATACTCCAAAGAGGCAAATCAAACCACATGTAGTTCTCATCATTAGGTTCATGTTTGTATTTTTTCATGTTCAATATATGTAACCTATGATATAACTATTTATAATTGGTAATTTATAACTTTTTCTTGGCCCTTGAGTGATTCACACTTGGTAAATACCTACTCCTAGTGACTAATTATGAAACAATGAAGAATAAGGTAGTCCTCTTGAATGTGAAAAATCTTAGTATGATTTAAATTTTAGGTTTATAATATCATTTTAAGTTAATATTTAATTATTTTCATGTTTTTATTCCAAGTAAATTTAGGTGTGTTTAGGTTTTCTTAATATGTGATTTATAATTCACATATTTTAAATTTATGAGGTGTCCCACCTTTTTATCCATTTTGTAGGGAATATTTAATTTCTATGTCATATGTAACTCATCACACACTTGTCATAGACCTCCCCCTCACCTCAAGAGTATTAATGACACTACAAACACACTAAAAATGATGTGTAAGACTATGATGATGTTTTTTAGTAACTCCTTTTGGATCATTAGCTCTATTTAAATAAATTTTTCTTTTATCCTTATACGACTTGAGATATATTTATTCTCTCCTAAATTTCATTATAATTTCTCATTATCTCATCTATAATCATCTATTCATGAATATTTTAATATCATAGAATGTTATTGTAAGACTTTCTTCTTAATGCACATGATGTTTTCTTTAGTTGATTCATTTTCTGTACTTATCACTTCATGTCTTGCATTATCTTGGTTTGATTTCATTTTTAGGTGATATATTTTATTTTATGCATTAATTTAATTCTTTCAATATCCTATCATTTATTTGTAACATGGTACTAGGGCATGTTATGTTTTAATGTTGAACTTGAGGAATGTGCATGTTCATGGGTAGAGAAGAAACAAAAAATATGTTTATTTTTTATTTTTTACAAATCTCTTAATTTTTTGAATATATTTCCTTTATTTTATTATACTACTTTATGGATCACTAAATTCATAAGTAATGTGTTTTAATGTTTATATACTAATATTTAATCATTGTAGAGTTTTTTAATGTAAAACCCCGTTTTAAGAAGGGGACATATATTTTGATTATAAATATGGGATTCTTTAATTTGTTTTAGATTTTTTAGTACATAATATAGGAACAAATTCTTAAAAAAATTTCATGATCCAAATCACCGTTATGGATAAATTATGGAAATGTTAACTATCTATTTTCTTTAAATGGGATAACCTGAGAATGTTTTAATTGTGATTTATTATTTTATTATTTAAATGCACAAAAAATATCTAAATCGATATTTTAAATGATTTTTAAATAGAAAATTTGATATTTTGATTATTTTAATATAATCCCTTTTTATGATTTTAATATAAATGCTATATTTATTTGGCATTAGTTAGAGTTTTTTATATGAATTAAATTTGTGAGATATATTTTGCAAGTTAAAATTTGTTTCTTCATTCCTTTTTCCTTGCCATTATGTTAATCTATGGATTTTAAATTAACATTGTTATTAGATTTTAAAAATATTAAACAATAAATTTATTTCAAATATAATTAAATTTATAATCTTAGGTGCCAAATTCAATGTCATAAAATGACTATTAATGCATTAGAAACCTCTTATAATGTGAAAATGGAGAGTATGAAAAACCTTGTTAACACTCTTAATGAAAATATTATTTATTTTGAAAACTTTCTTGCCTAAAAGATTACTTTGAAATGTTATTATTATTCTCCTAGAGAGTGTATTTTTGTATGGCAAAATTTTCTGAACTCTAGATTGAAAATTATGAAATAAATGAGCTATACTAGCTGTGGAATTGGTACACATGAAAATTACATTGTTAAACCCCTTTTGATTACTAATGAAATTTTTTTAGGGATTAGTTTTAATGATTATAATTTTAATGTGAAATCATATTTTACCCACCATCAAATAACATTGAATCATAATGATTTTGATTATATGATTTATGGTGATTTTACCTTATTAAAAATAGTAAAATTTGTGAGCATTGTGGTAAACATACGCATGCTATTACTAAATATTGGTAATCACATCCATTTAAATCTTGTGGTAAAATATATCATGACCTTTTTAATTTTTAAAACCACCTCATTATAAATTTTAACACATTTAAACTCCTAAATTTTTAGTGGACAATGGATTACCTTATTTTGATACATCTTCATTTGCTTCATGCAATATATATTTTTTGAAGAGTGAAACATTTTATTTGTCTCATTTTTTTTAAGTTTAAAACTTAAAATTTAACACTTTCCTTTCTTTTATTTTTGCTTTTTCTTATAATTTGTCAAGGAATTTTTCCTATGTTGGAGCTCATTTTGTTTTGACTAACTTCTTTTGATCATTCAAGATTCAACACTTTGATATATAAGTTGTCCCTTCACTCTTATTAGATATAATTTTAGTGCATTAATTGTATGTAGATCATATTATGACATCTTTTTAAAACTAAATATTGGTGTAATCTTGTGTGATTTGTAGGTATATTAGATGATTTATTTTCATATCTTTTCTTGTTGTTCTTTGTTCCAAAGTGGATCAACTTTATTATCTAAACATTATTTTTGGAAATTGTCAAATATCACACCTTAATATATTTTTTTTTTTGGTAACACCTAATCTATTTTTCTTAAATAATTGTAATGTTTATAACACCTTTCAAAGAAATTTATCATCAAGGGGGAGTATTATGTAATGTAAACTCATTTTTTTACTTAAGGTTTACTCATATTATATATACCAAAAATAAATATTAAATGGGAGTATTGGATATTAATATTTATTTAGTTTCAAATTATTATCTTAAGTTTATTTGGGTGTGTATAAGTTTTCTTATTATGTGATTTTATAATTCACATATTCTAGATTATGAGGTGTGACACATATTTTTCCCCTTTTAAGAGAATATTAGAGTTCCATGTCACATGTAAATTCTTCCACATTTATCACACACTTCCACCTCAAATAATGAGGATTAGTGACACTAGACACACACTAATAAGGATGTGCAAGATTATGATAGAGTTTTATAGTAATGCTTTTTGGGTCACTAGAATTATCTAAAGAGATCTCTTCTCTCTTTTTCTATAATTTAAGATGTATTTTCTCTCTCTTAAAAGTCATTCTTATTTATTATTATCTCATCTCTTATCCTCTATTCATGAAAATTGTAATCTCAATGAATGTTATTGTAAACCTTCCTTATTAATGCACGTGAGTTTTTTTCTATTGATTCAGTTTAACCACTTCTCACTATGTGCCTCACACTCTCTTGGTGTGGATTACCTTTGAGGTGATATTTATTATTTTATCATTCATTTACTTCAAAATTATTTTACAATATCATATCATTTATTTATAACAAATAGATTATCTAGGTACAATATCACACCATGCACATGTAAAACACATGGGCTAATCCATAAAGATTAATTGAATTTAAAATTTGATTATTTATTCAAATGAGATGAAACCATCAGTGGTATGTTCTAATTTTTAAATTACTATCTAAGAGACAAGAACACTAATTTGATGATCTAGATATGGTTGAGTAAGATCTATAACTGGTTTGACATAGGTTGTGGGATTTTGTATAGGTGATTAAGAGCTATTTGGGAATATCAGGACCATAAAAGGCATGTGGATGTGAGATAATGGTGAATTAGAGTCATATATGTACACATAAGTTATGTAGGGTGAAGGTAAGTGAAAACTAACATTACCAAGTATCAATTATTAGATTTAACTATTTAAAAATGCCCACCTCATATTATAGTATTTAAATGTAATATAAATAATATAATAAAAGGACAAATAAATGTACTTGAGTGTGTAAAAAAAACTATCTTTGGGAGAGGGCTATAAATATGTAACTTGCTCTAGAAAACCTAAAATTAAAATTTAGCAGTCAATATCCTTTTGTAGATACTAAAATATGGTATTAAGTTATTGATAATGACAAGCTTGACACACCTTTAGCTTGAATTACATGAACACATAAACAAGGTCCTAATATATGATTATCTTATACCTACATTATGTGTTATGATTTTGACCCTTAAATTCTATTGCTACACACCCATAAAAAGCTCATTGTCTATTTCAAACCTTCTAAATATCCTAAATAGACTTCTCTATACATTCAGATGAGTCTACCTTTACATAGGTCACATCTGTTAGTTCTACTTAGTATTTATGGTCAATACTAACCCAATATAATGAAAACCAACCCTATCTTATAAATGGTTAATTTTTAAAACCAAACCTTTCATTAGGGTCAACCTATCTGATTATCATGTTAATTACATGCAAATTTACCACATTTGACTCATATATAAATAAATTAAGGACTCAACTAAAAGGGAATTTAAACTTATCTATTATACATATATACACTATTAATAATTGATAAAATATTACATATTCTTTCTAAATTATGAATATATCACTTGGAGTTGTCACAATCCAAGTCTGAAGTACACTAAAACCAATTTTAAGTAAGCATTGTCAAGTATCAAAGATAAATCATTATCTACAAACATAGAGTGAAGGATCACAATTTCAAAATCATACTAGGTGAGAGAACTATTATGGCTTGATTTATATACTCTAATCATTAAATACACATGGAATAATAAATAATAAAATCATGGTGATTAGGGTCAACTCAACCCATTACACTTTCCTTATTTTTGTAGGTTTCTATCCCTCACATGCACACCTAGGTTTTTTAGGTAAAGGAGGTCATTTTATAGAGTTGTGCACATCAACAAGGTTTTGTATCACACATAAAGATCATATAAATAAGGGTTAGGGTTACCTTATGGTCACAATACCTTATTTTTTCACAAGTTAGTACTTAAAAAAATAGGCCAATATCAATTGATGATATTGATCTAGATAAATGGAATTGACTCTACACACCAAAAAGTACAATACACGATCTGGATAAATCACACATTTTATTTTATATTATTTAAACTTTTATAATATAGTCATATTTATATATTCAATGAGAAAAGTTAAACACTCATTCCTTTGTTTTACTTGCTATATTTAACATATTCCACTTACCGAATCATTGTAATCAATTTTAGTATTTCATATTAAGATGTATTACTGAATACCATGCTTATCAATGTGATTCACATTTAAAATTTATATATTATTATGGTTGTAAATCCAAATTATGGTATAATATATTTGTGAACCCATAAACATTTATTGAACCATCCTTCCAATGTTTTAGATTCTTTTCCTAGGGTTTAAAATTTCATTTTGGATTTCCATACACAAAAAATATTTTCACCTTTTAAAAGTTCCAAAGTTTTTATCCTAAGATTTAAATTTTATTTCTGTACAAAAAAAAATATTTTCATCTTTGGCCCTAGAATCTTACATTTTAGCCTTAGGGTTTTATTTTTAGACCTAATTTATGATTTCTCCATAATAATACACATTAATCATGGCCATATTGAATGAACATTATTGGTTAACAAAATTCATAAAGTTATAATTTTAATGTTGTTTTACATGGATAATGTGTCTTATTTATATCAATTATGTAATAAAATGGATCAAAATAATCAAATCTAAGAACAATAATAAGGCTAAAATCACCAATAGACAATTTTGAACCTTCCTTTAGTCCTATTTTTCTAACATATAATCCAAGATTGATTTTTTTAATACTAGACACCAAAGGGCATGAATGAATCCTTTTATTCCTAATACCCCTAGAATTCAAAGTTGTACTAGCTACCATCCTTATCCCATTATTCACCCATTATTTATTTTATATTTTATGGTCCATGCTATCAACACTAGATGAGGTAGGGAACCCCATCATATGCATAATAATTAAGGTAGTAAATATATTCTTCATCATCCTAAACCACATCCAACAAACGCTCTTGATGGCGTTTATGCATATTCAAATAAAATTACCAAGGCCTTGTTCTTTTGAAACCCTTTAATAACAAATACTCGCTATTAGAATGTCCATAGAGGAGTTTTAAAAAAACTATTTTAAAGATCTCATCGCTTGAAAATAAGATCATATATATAAAGAATAAAAAGTTTCTAAGTATCAATAATATATGTACATCTATATCTAAATAATTTGTGGCTCAAAAAAATTTGTCTCAAAAATGGAAGACAACATTAGATACATCTACAACTAGTGATTCAAAAAGTGTACATAAGGATAATAAGAGTTCAAGTGAGATTTTAAGGGAAATTATTTAGAATAAGATGCTCACATTTCCTTCTATGCATCCTCTAAGGAAATAAAAATAATATTTTTCATATCATAGAATGATTGAATATCATACAAAATATTCTTTGGATCTGAAGAACAAAATACAAAGTATCATTGATAGTGGTGATCATATACTAAATAAATCCATCAAACCACCACCTGATTCAAATAAAATCAATAAAATCATGTTATGATTGCATCACCTAAGGAACATGTGAAAAAAGTGTTATAAATGGAAAAATAAAACAAGTAAGGTTATTAAGGGAATAATTAGACAATAAAAGGATACAAAGGGAACAAATAGAAAAAAAAAGTATTACAAAAAGAATAGAGGAAAAATAAAGGTTGCATAGAAAATAATTATAAAGAGAAAAATTACATAAGAAAATGTTTCAAAGGGAAAATTTTGAAAAGGAAAGGTTAAAAAATGAATAATTGGAAAATTAAAGGTTATAAAAGGAACTAATTGAAAAAGAAACATTAAAAAAAGAATCAGTGGCTAAGCAATAAAACATCCTTAAGAAAAGATTTCTCACAAAGAAAATTCAAAAGTAAGAAAGGGCTAATGCCATAAGAGTGGTTCCAAAGGAGAAAAATAAAAAGTGTTCCTTATATCTAGAGCCTTTTATTCTTATCCCTAACATATATGTAAATAAATGAATTAGTTTTGAGATTACATATTATAATGAAGTCAATACATGAAACTTGACACTTCTCCAATATCACATGTATGACAATTAACATTTAGGGAATATTACTAGGATTCAATAGTGCATTAGATCCATTGAGTTATGAGTAACAATTGAGATAAAAATATCTTCTTTTATATTTCACATTTAACCTAATTTGGATGAATACAAAGAAAAACTAAGAAGATCATGGCTGAGATCGATGGGGAAATAGTAGGTAAAGATCATGGCTATGTTACATTCTAGTATGAAGGTGTGACTATTACCATTTCATTAGAGGAAACACATTTAGAATAATAAATAAAGAATACAAAATTTATTTAAAAGATGATATGGGAATCAACACCACATTCCAATTGGTCATTTAATGCAAAATTGAGTAGTAGATCACACATTTTATGCATGATATCCATGGAAGTATTCTATTGAATACATAATTTGATATGATCTAATATTATCTATTTTACAAACCTTATTGATGCTAGCCTAATTAATAAACCCATATATTATTATATATTAATAAAAATGTGTTTGTATTATTTTGCATTGGCCATTCTTCTAACACTATGCTCTATATTCACTTGGCCCTTACCTCTTAATTTCTATCTTGATCCTTGTGCCTTTGACACTTATACTAAAATTACCATAATGCACATCCTTAGTGGCATTCTAATTTCTCAATATTACATATTGACTGCATATATAGACTATGGATATCATTGAGCTTATATGATTATATTAACTTATATCAAAATATTACATCAGTTCACATTGATTATTTCCCATTGAGGGCATTTCAATCCTTATCTCCACATATTATCTTGAGCCACATTATTGTATTCAAAAAATACAGTGGAGGAATATTACTTGCTTTCACTTTCTCCACATAACCATGTTATCAAATCTAGTGCACACTATTACTTTTCATAGGTTTGATATTGTTTGGATCCATCTTATTCTTCTATTTTCAAAACCATTTCCACTTGGCTCACTTTTCATGTTTCAAATAATTAGTTTTTTTAAAAAATAAAATAGTTCAACAAAATACAAAAACATTAAGAAAATAAAAAATCAATACCTAATCATGACATGATTACTATATTAAACTATTTACATATGTTATTCATCACATGTTTGGTAGATAACATATTGTTTTCATACACATGAATTTCATGGTATATGAGTGCAATGCAATACATACAGGATACACATGGACATATATATTTTAGAGTTTATTCTACCTAATGACCCTATTGATACTAGGGGAATATTTTTTCACATGATTCACTATTACAAGTTACAAATTTATATAATATTTCTACCATTTTGAGCTACTTATATCACTTATACATGTCTTTTCAATTATTCATGTGTTACATAGTGTTAGATGGATATGCTATTATATTATGATGTAACATTAATACACATGTATGGTGTATATTATTTCCCTTTTTCTATACTCTATTGATGTGTTACTCTATTACATGATAATACATTTTGTGTTTTTCTACTATGTGTGGGTACAGATACATAAATTGGGTTATAAGTACCTGACAATGTTAATTCTTGAGACACTCCAAACCACATTAATTGCACCCAAATATAAGACTCTTACTCACCAATCCTCTAATATATTTATTTATATGTGGGTTTGACCCTTTTTCCATCATTATTACACATATATCTCAATGTTAAATTATCAAGCTATCTAAAATCATCTTCAAACTATCTCTAGTTTAAAATATATCCCCTCAATCCTTCTAGACAAGTTTGTGTTAAGGAAACATGAGCATAATTCACTCCTATGAAATTAAGTAAACTACATACCACATGGTCAACTAAAAGGAAATTTCAAAATATTCACCTACAAGTACATGCCAAGAGTCACTCATTCTAACCATTTTCCATTCACTTATTTCAAGCTTACTTAGTATTTTATATTGAATAAATTTTACATACTCTTCCAAAATTAAAGATCATTCATAAGGAGAATCCATAAGCTAAGACAAGAGCCTTCTAAAGTAAGTCAAGAGATATCAATGTCAAGCATCAAAGGTATTATCTACCTACATATATATAGTAAAACAAGCACCATTGCACATCTACTCTAGGTGGGAGAAATACATGGGATTTATTTCCCTCCTCAAATTATTAGTGTTAAAACCTTTTTGAAAATAAGGATTAACATGAAATAATATCCTAATCAACTAAGGAGTAAGATAATCTAAAAATTAGGCAAATTAAATGACTGTAGATTTTATTGATATTGTGATAAGATATACTAAATCTAAAAACATTATAAATATATAAATTAGAACATTCAATGTTATTATAATAAAAATGTGAAGGATAAATTATAGTTAGCTTATACATTGATGCAAAGGTAGGTCTGAGTAATGTAGATGTAGGAATGGCTTATTTGAATATCTAGATCCAATCATCAAATTCTAAATATTTATTTTTTATCATCTAGGACACTTGTGTCTCCATATGGACACTATTGTTAATGACAGTGTTTTTATTCTACCAATAGTTTCATATATGAAATAATGAATTTTTTCTAGATTTTCCAAATGTGCTTGTTATATTAAACTACCATATTTCAGATCATCTATTTGTATCAAGTACATAGGCTCTCAAAATTAGTATTTTGATAAAAGCCCTATATCCTCCAATTAGGGCATGCCACCTTAAAAAATAAAGGTTAATGGGATCAAGTGAATTTTTTCTAACCTCAAAGACCTAGATATTGGTAAACACCACCTACATAGCCAATAATCCAATGAGGGCCTCAAACATATGCATTTATCCCCTATGTGTAGTCTTGTGTGTGAATAATGATGTAATATGTTATATGTGAGTTCAATTAGTGATATATCTTATAACTCAACAAATAATACTCATTGGATTATTTTTAAATGGTTTAGAATTATAACAATACTACTCGTATGAATGATATTAAACTAGGGGAAAATAGTGCAGTCTTGAATACTTGACAGGTGCATTTGTTTGGTAAGTGTTAGATGTGTGCCTGAATAGTACTTGATGATAATGAATGGTATTTGAATTTTATTTATGAAACACAATTTTAAAATAATATCATGGAGGGTTAATTAAGATAAGTAGGACAACCCATATATATATATATATATATATCAAATTATATTTATATTTGAGAGTTTGTAAGGTACAAACTTAGCTTTAAAATTAGGACACTACCATTGATTCTAGTGTCCAATTATGAATGGTAGTGTATTGGAGAATAGAGAATTATTGAAGCTATGCAATTGATAGTGAAGGATATATATCAGGTTTTAATCATACTTTAGTCTATAGGTGATTTGGGTAATAAAAATATCAGGGTCATACCATAAGATAAGAATTTAGGCAAAGTGAAATGGTGAAAGTGAGCCTTTTAGCGATAAAAAATACAAGAACTGAAGGGTAGAATCATGAATGATATTTATAGAGTGTGCAAGTATATTTTTTAATGTAAAATATATATTTGAGTATCTACATTTTCTAACCCTTTAATCTATTAATGCATAAGGATGAAATTATAAATTTAAAATAAATAAATGTGTACCATATTGTGTAAAACACACATTTCTTTGAATTGATGCATGTTTGAATTTTTTGTACATGTATGAAATGAACCAAGATCATGTTATAGGTGAAATTGGTGCATATAATATGAAAATTAATAATTTAAATTTATTTAAATAAAAGATATCAAGAAATGAATACACCTATGTTTCAATACAACCATATTACCCCTTTATAGTTTACTTTGGTAATGATGATTACTAATTTAAGAATTGGAGAGAGTTTCAAAATTGAACCTTGGAGATGTGAAGAGGGGAATTTTAGGGTGATAATGCCCCCAATTTGGTGTAATGAGGTATTGTAAAAACCATAGGTAAACAAAACCTAGCCAATCTATAAAATCTATCCAATCTATTTAATCTTGCCTGAGTCAAATGGTGTAACCATATCAAACTATAGTATTAAAATTAGTGCCAATTCCATAGAGGGAATACAATATCTATAAAAATACTAAATGGAGCCAACTAATACAACATATTATAGCTCAATCAGTCCTTCTTGGTATGTATGGTGCATACATATTGGTATGTTTTAAATAATGCATATGTAATTTGGTTTATTTTCATGGAATATGCAGTTTAAATGTGTTTCAAACTGAATTATCTATCAAAACTTAACCTTTTATCTATAAAATGTGTATAATATTTATCATATAACTATAAAATATATCAATAAATTATGTCGAATATATAGTATTTTGTCAAAATTTAATATTAGAATCATATAAACTCTATCAAATTCTTCAAATTCTACCAACTATATCTATGTGGACTCATGTCTACATGACATGAACCCAATGATATGCCCCAAATTTTAGGTGAGGAGATAGAAAATTGATATTAAAAATATCTCAAAATAATAATATAACCATGATATATTTGTATCAATCATGTAGTAATGAAGCATATAGTAGTATCATGTCTAAGTAGATGTGTCAATGAATCTTATAGTATCAAATCATAACAAGCCATAAGATGCATGTATCAATGAATATTTTATTATAAAATCATGGATATAATGTATGCATATATCATACTCAAGTACCTATTAATATATATGTATATATAAATTATATGTTATATACTAACATAAAGTAAAGAACATATGCAAAAAATAGTAAACATGTGAAATGCTGAATATTTTTGAATTTTTCTTTCATTATTTTTTCAATATATTTTTTTTATTCATGATATTTTATTTTTTCATGAATTATTTTAAGAAATAAATGGATAGAAAATTAACCCATTTAATGTATGGTCATAGCGTGATATAAAATGAGAATATGGTACACAAACTAGTCATGCTGCTAAGGATTATGTATGTGTCAAATTTAGAGCTAGAATATCTATAATGCCTCATATGACTTTATGGTAATGAAATAATAATATAATTTATAGTGGTTTTTGAAACCCATTATTTAGTGTTCGATGGCCTATGTGATGTAACTATAAATTTGAGTCTTTGTACCCTATTTGAAACATGTTGAAATGTGCTTAGTAATGGGATAGGTCATGGAGGTGTAAATGAAGACTATATAGATTCCAATATGTATCTAGTATGCAATTCCATCTCATGTATCAAAAACCTAGTAAAGGGCATTACCTCTTTTTAACCATTTCATGCTTGATTTTCATTAGTAGGTTCGATGATTAGTTGTCTCAGAACAAACTTTTCTTGTTGTAGTGGATGTTCATATGGAATTCTTGAAACTATGATTAACCTATTGACATGAATATAATTGAGACATAAATTAAATTTATAATGTACTATGTGAATTTTATGAATCTAAATTCATTCTAATAACATATAAAATAATCATGTATGTGGTATAAATAAAAAGGTTATGGTCACCTAATCTAGAACAACCTGTAAAGGTAAATCTCACCAAAAACTTGTTATGATTTCCCATCGAATGATTTTAACATATACATTGAAGGGTATAACTCATCATGTGTATATCCAAAATGTGTGAGTAATTTAATAGGTAAGTACAAAGTTTTGTTTGACAAAAAGGTCCCTACCTATGTACATGATTTTTTTAAAATTTTAAAAATCTAAACTTCTATAGATAATTTGAGATGGATACACTAAAAATTTGAATATGGTATATGAACATGAATTATACCATTTCAAGTCTAGTTTTAAAAGCACTATTTTCTTTGAAAAATGTTTAAGTAAACTAGATCAAACATCTAAAATTTGAAGAGGAAATCTTATTTTTTAATGAAATAGAGTTGATAGATGATCATGTAGCCCACCATTTTTTATCATCATTTAATATTGTTTGAAACCCTTTGGTGAATATTTAGATAATATATTCTAGTTTGTGACCTATACTGTTTTATATTTTTTCAATGAATATATTTTTTAATTAATTTTTCAAGTAAATAGATCCCAGAAACAAATAAAAAAATAGATAGATAGTTATGCGGCTCTCCCTAACTACCTCAAAAAATAAATGAAACTTGATTTTTTATTTTTTGAATGTGTGTAGAATTAGGCCTAGTTTATGACCGTATAATTTTTTTTGCACTTGGATCAATTAAAAACAAATTAAATAAATATGACTATGCATGTATATTTGTGGCATGTAATGGCTTAAAAATGTATAGTTAGAAATAAATATAATTTGAACCCTTAAATAAGTCCCATAATTATAAAAAATCATATATTTGGAAAGAGGAGAATGTCCTCATTGTCATGGTAATAATTTTTTTAATTTTGTTGTTGAAATACATAGTGTATTTGGTGATGGAAGTTGAAATTTGTTGTTTTATATCAAATTTCTTAGACTCAGCTGTAGATTGATATGTCCAAGCCATTGGATCAAGAATCCAATCCTTTTTTAATCTAAAAGGCTTGTGTTTTGAATTAAAACTTTCCATAATGCATACACATTATAATGTGTACATGTTATTTATTCATAACACCAAAAAAAATTGAATTTGCTCTATAAGTAGACATTTTTATGCTTAAATATATGTTATTGAGCTCTTAATAGTGGTGTATCATGATAATTTCAATTGTAAAGTGAAGTGTATCATGATAAGGGAAAGGTCCCTAACTTTGAATAGTGAAATAAGGTGTTATTGTATCACATTAGACTAAAAAAATTACCCATTTTAAAAATTTAACTGAAATACTTATAATTAAAGTTTTAAGGTATAAATAGTTATACATATTGCGATATAACTAATTTTATCATGAGAGGTCATAAAATACAATTTTTAAACGTATGCCCAAAATTAACCTTTAGAGTACTAATCTAGTTGTGCACTAGAGTACCAATACTTGAGTCTTGTCAAGATGTGATTGGTTCATTTGAATTTTATAGATTAAATGTTAAAAAAGTATAAGATAATACATGCTCAAATTCTAGTGCACTTTAATATTTATACATGTTCTATCAATGGAACACACCTTAAGAAAAATCAATTTGGCTATTGGTAGGTAAAGGTCACTACTAGTACCTTTCCCCTATACACTACCAAAAAAATGATGCAATTAAATTTTCATAGGCTCTATGGCCTCAATTAATTGGTTATGTGAATAAATGATGAAACTATTTAAATTTGATAATGTAATGAGAATATTTAATGTGTATCCTAAGCCAAACATGAGACATCAAGACATAGTGAGACTAACATGTCAACCCCAATGTCATAAAAATTTTAAACAAAATAGTCAAATGGTTAAATCTAAAAGAAATTGGGGCTATTTTGAGCTCCTTCAACCTAATTACATGACTATAAAATGTTATTTGGGGGTTGATTGCCTCCAATTTCATTAGAGATAGAAGTAAAAAACATTAAATACAAGTTTTACATGTATAGTATGTGGTTTTGAGATCAATTAACTTGAATTAACCATCATATAATAAATTCAAATGTTGATTGGCTCAATTATGGAGGCAAGTAGGTTTAAAATGAGCCACATGAACCTATTTTAAATTATATACATGATTTTATTTGGAGTTAAATTAACCTTAAAATGTCATCATATATAATGGACCAAAGAGTTGATTCATTCAATCGAAGAGGAATTTGAGGCCAATTTTAACCCCATAAACATAACTATAAGAGCATGATATGATTTGAGGAAAAATTAAGTTTGATTTCATCATCAATTGATCTAATTA
This sequence comes from Torreya grandis, assembly GCA_037957365.1. Taxonomy (NCBI): domain Eukaryota; kingdom Viridiplantae; phylum Streptophyta; class Pinopsida; order Cupressales; family Taxaceae; genus Torreya; species Torreya grandis. The sequence goes on from JARHVA010000475.1 coordinate 2,753,145, forward strand.
GTCAATTGGTGTAATTAAGGATGTGATTTGGGAAAAATTAAGCCCTTAAACTAGATTTATGGCTTAATTGATTTTATAATGTATGCAACATATGGATTAGCTAACCCTAATTTTATCAAAAATGAAAAGATGAAGGCAATTTCATCCAATTTGAACCTATTACACCTACATGTGAGTTTAAGATGTGATTAATAGGGATACATTAGCTTACATTCCATGACATGTTAACCCTAAACCCTAATTTTATCACAAATATAATTCCCCTAAAACCTAATTTCATCACATGTATATAAACTTGTTACACTAAACCCTAAACCATAAATCCTACTTTCATGACAAATATAACCCCTAAGTTCCCTAATTTCATCACAAATATATTTTCATGAAGGTAACTAGGGCCAATTCAAACACAATGAACCTAGTTTTACAAGTCTAACATGTGATTTGGGGCTAAATTATTATATTGCCTTACATATTGAGCCAATTAGTCAATTATTAAAACCATAAAGCCTAAACACCAAACCCCAAACTCTAATTTTATCACAAATAAAAATGTGAAGGAAATTGAGGCTAATATGAACCCATTAAATTAATACATGATGTATAAGATGTGATTTTAAGTGAGATTAAACTTGATGTCATCATATATAATGAACCAAAGAGTTGATTCATTCAATCCAGGAGGCATTCAAGGCCAATTTGAACCCCTTCAACCTAACTAAAATATTATGATATGATTTTGGGTAAAATTAAGTTTGATTCTATCATTAATTGATCCAATTAGTCAATTGGTGCAATTAGGGATGTGATTTTGGAAAAGTTGATCCCCTAAACCAAATTTATGGATGAATTAATTGTATAATCTATGAAACACATGGATTATATAACCCTAATTTTATCAAAAATATAAACATAAAGGCAATTATGTCTAATTTTAACCTATTAAACCTAAATGTGATTCTATGATGTGATTAAATGGGGTAAATCAGCCCACATTTCATGGCATTATTGGCTATAAACCCTAATTTTATCACAAATTTAATTTAATTTGGACTAATTAAATGTAATTTGGACTTATTTCAAGTCTAATTTAGACCAATTAAACCTAATTTAGAATAATTAAATTTAATTTGGACCAATTGAATCTATTTTAGACTAATTGACATTAACTAAGGGGAAAATTGAGCCTAATTTAGAGTGATTGGATCTATTTTAGGCCTAATTAAACTTAATGTGGGAATCAATCAAATGAAGGGGATAATTAAACCTAATAAGGACTAATTCAAATAAATTAATTCATTTTGGTATTATTTAAGGGGAAAATGCATATATATGATAGTCTTATTGCATAGTTACATGGGTTAAACCTATAGTATCAATAACACATACATGTTATTATGAATACGCATTATAACATGTACATGTTATTTAAAATATACAAAAAACTTAATTTTTAATGATACTTTTAACCCAAATCAAGAATTTTGTCCTCATAAACATTCTCTGCGTACTTTATACATATTATCTACGTACTTTATATGTATTATCTACATACTTTTCAAGTGTTTTTTGACCCTACCTTTGAAAAGTTATTAATTATACAATGGATAATATATCATTTTAAAGGAAGAAGAATAAGTTTAAGAATAAAACAATAGATCAAATATAATAATTGAGATAAAAACACAAGGTACAAATTTAAGTATTTCATTCCAAATAAATTACAAACACTAATACTGATGAGTGAGATGTTGTAGACAATAAACCAATTGACATTAATGAATTTAATAATGATGAAATTGACAATAATGAATTGAATAATGATGAAATTGACAATAATGAATTATATAATGTTAGAAATTCACATTCAAAGTATACATTTTTTTATCTTGTTGATGATGAGTTTATGCATGATGTTTTACCCCCCAGCAATGAAAAAACTTTCATGGAAACAATTAAAGATGAAATTAATGATGAAGAAAATTTAATGGAAACATATAATTAATAAAAAAAATGAATAAAATATCATGCCACCACTATAAAATGAAATTAATAATGATTTTGAAACACCTTATCAAATAATTCCACCATTAACAACACCTCTAAAAATTGTGCATGTAAAATACAAGCACTTGATTGAAGTCAATGAAAATATTTTGAAAATAATGCATAAATAAATTCCTAACTTCCATTAAATAATATTAGCTCAATAAATTTTTGATAATTTTTGTAATAAATTGGATTATGATAGTCATATGTGTCAATTATTTGTTTCATTATTGAAATTGATTAAGATGAGACCTACAATATACACATTTAGAATAAGAACATATAACATGGATGATGAAAAAAAATGAAATTATTAAAAATATACATGATGAATATCATATGGTAGGACCAAAATAATGTATAATGTATTGTAATACTACAAAACAAATAATTACAACTTGTGTAGTAAGTGGTCAAATAGGGAAAACTGATTTATTTCAAAAACAAATCAAACACTTGATATAAATAAAAAAACATTAATGAAAGAAATTGCAAGATGTGAAAGAATTAATGAACCCAAAACCAATCAGATCTAGGTGTTATTTTTTAGAATTAAACAAAATGATAAGGTTATAATTGATGTTCTCAAAGGGTTGCAAAATCTTGGAAAGACAATACAAGAGTTTTTCCTAATGCAAGAGATGTAGTGAAATGAAGAGTTGGTTCCCATAACCATGAACTATACCCAAAAAATTTCTTGGATATGACTCAAACATAACTATACTTTAATGTTTTGGAAAAACACTCACAAATTTATATTAGTCAAATATGTTTTGAGCTGGCCAAACCTTTTTATGTAAAAATAAATCTCACACACACCACTTATTGTTGTAAGAAACATGTTGAATTTTCAATGCACTATCATGTATTTTTACATATTCATTATAATTTTCATACTAATAACACTTTGTGGGAGTGTGGCATATAACTTTTTCCAAAATTAGATAAGGAATTTATTCCAATTTATTTTTTGAAATACCAGATGGATAGTTCTTTTTATCACATAGGTTTTGCACTAATTCTTTGATGTGGAATAGCTCACTATGAAACACCTAATTATATAATGGGAAAATGTCTGAGCCAAGGAACTATGGTTAGTTGCGGTTAACCTCTAAAGAAGGCTAGCTTCTTATCACTAAATTTGATGAAAAAGGTAGGATATCAGTTCTATGTAAATTTTACTATTTTAGGGTATTTTTATCCTAAACTAAAATTTTGATAGGGAAAAGGGAAAAAATGAGAACTTTAAAAACTAAAATGATTATTTCACCAAATATATTAGTGGGTCTTAATTCTTTCTTGATAAACACAATGGGATAGAAAATTATATTGAAATTGGTTCAACACAAACTCATACAAATGAAAAACTAGAGGAAATATTTATTTATTCTCAAAAAAGGGAAAAAATAACACAAATTAATCTCTTGTGACTGAAATAATAAACAAAGCTTCCATAAATACTCAAATAACTGACATACATAGAGATTTCTTAGATAAGAAAGGCAAATATTTAATTTATTCCCAAAGTTACAACTTGTAGAAAATACATTCAAAATGTATAAATAATATCTTCTAAAAATAAAAAAATAATTTGGGACATGGGGTCTACCCATATTTATAAAAAAAACCTCATACATGAGATGCAATCATCAAAACTTGAACACCTAGTTAGAGAAACCATGCAGATTTAAAACTCCATGTAAAAGGGATGAGTTGCTCTATTCCTAACATCTTATATTTGTAGAATGGTTTGGAAAGTGGCATGAAAGATATAAGAATGATCCTTATCATGGAATGGTGTGGATAGAACTATAAGATCTCCATGCAAAGCTTCTTCATCTTCAGTAGCTAAAATCAGCTCTTCATGCAAGATGGGAGATGCCTAAATAGAACTTGACTTTTCAAGATAAAAGATAAATTTGAATAAATCCAAGTTAATTTTCATGAAAAACCCTAAATTGAAAAACAAAAGTGAGAATTTTACATCTTTTAAGTCAAATCACTTTGTCAAAATGAACCTTGAAATTTGTAATTCATTGTTTTACACTTTTAACAATTTATACTTACCAAAATGGAATGTGTAATTTACAACCATGATTTTTACAAATTTCACATTATCAAAAAATATAAAGTTTAAAATATTTTTTCTCTTTATCAAGAAGAGTTATAAAAAATAGTTTCACCTGCACAATTACAACATGTGAAATATTAAATAGAGAGAAATTAATCAATATCCATAATCTCCTCAGCCTTCTTGTCATTCTCAGTTTGTACTTTTTCAACATATGCATCAAAGGCCTTGAAACTTTCCTGAATTCATTCTAGATCCAACCCATAAGAGTATTTATTAGAGGCTACATAATCTACTTGAACATTGAATAATTATTTCTTGAAAGTCCTTATCCCCTACATTTCTATCCTCATCTTATCAATTACTCTTTCATACCTAAGAAAGCAATGGATGAAACTCAGGGTAAGGACTATGTCATCTACAATTTTTTTCTTAAATATTTCATTGAACTTATTATGGAATTCTTCCACTTGAAGTAGATTATTTGCATTGTCTACTATTTGGCATGACATTGTGTTCATCATCCCATTGATGTCGTGCAATACATCAATCACCTTGCCATGTGCCATATTGGCTTGGTGAGTACATTTTTTTAGTACTCTTATTTGAAATTGAGTAGCCATATGTAGTTCCTCATGATCAACATAATTATTTAGTATCTTCTTAATAATGATGGTATCCATATCAATTGATTTTATATCTGTTAATTTGGGATAGTACAAGTTTAATATCTAAATCTCTCCTTTATATTTTTTGACCTAATATTTCAAGGTATTATTTCTCTCTTTGATTATTTTAGAGTGGTCTCTCATTGTTTTAATGACCTTATTACCCTTAGTGATTAGTTTCTCCAAGCATTTTTTTGTATCCCTTCCCATATGATCCATATCTCAAATTGAATCAATGAAATATTCATCTAGAAACTGACTGATTAGCTACACTACCTATGGTTGTTATGATGATTCATTGGGCTATGTAAATTATTTTAATGAATCTATAATCTATTCCACCTTTCTCTTTAATTCATCCTTGGTGGCCTTATCATGATCAATATTTTCAAAGAGATAATTAATGCTAGATTGAACATCATGTTTGATCCCATCTCTTGTCGATCATCCAAGGTAAATTTTAGAAATATAGTAATCCCCACCACAAGATTTTATTTTGATTTATCTAGTGGGGGGACTAAAATCTCAACATACTTTTCTCTCTTATCATCATTGAATATCCTAGAGAGTATCATGGGAATCGGTTTGGACTTCTTCTCAACCTTCGATAGACTAAAGTCCAAAGTGCTAGGATCAACCATTTATTTCATCTTCTTTCCCACTAATCAGGCTATCTAACTAAGAGTAGCCTCTTATTATTTTGGCACTGTCACTAAAGAATTAGTAGATGATGTAGCTGTACTAGTAGATACTATGACCATTGTAGAATCCTTGGTATGTTTTGTCATTACTTTCTCAGGAAGTGCCATGAAGGTTCACTTTAATTAGTAGGTTATAAATCAACATTTTCTTCAAGCACCCATATTGCTCCAATATCCATTGAAGGAGATATAGAAATAGTCTAAGTGGATGAGGTAGGGGAAATGTAAATAGTTTTGTCTATTGGGAAAGTGGAATAGACATAGGGGTTATGAATTTAGGGATAAGTGAAAGGGTGGAAGCCAAAGTGTTGATTGTATCAATCAAATGTGTGGGACCATTCAAGGTTGATGATGTAAGGAAAGTGAGTGGATATGAAATTAAAATAGTAATTACCTTATGATTTGGGATGGCCTATAAGAATGAAGTCAGAATGATTAAGTTTGTAGCTTTGTAATATTAGGTAGTGTCAAAAATTAATGGGGATGAAATGAAAGGGATTATAAATATAATGGAAAGAGGGAATGGAATGAATGGTGAAGATGAAATTTGAAGAAGGGAAAATGGAGTGAAAACTTAGGATTTTATTGATGGGAGACTTCGAATGTCCACTTGAATCAATTACGCTAGTTGTACTTGACTTATTATAGTCAAAATGGAAGGTAAAGTGGAAACTATAGATTTAGAAGGAATGGAGGCAAGAAGGGGAGTTGATACTATAGGTTCTAAAACCTTTAAAACAATATAGGTAGGAGGGAGGAGAATAATAGATATGGGGGTTGTCATGATGATAGTCATGGGAATAGAAGTTGTAAAAGCTCCTATCACTATTGTATCTTTAAGTGAAAGATCTATTTATTGCTCTATAACTTCTCCATCTCTACTAGATTCCCCTTTCTTTACCTTAGTCTTTTTATTATTCTTCTTTTCAATCTCCTCTAATGATTTTCCTAGGCCCTCTTCTAATAGAGTAACCCCTTATACCTTAAGCTTTAAAATCTTATCTTTGGCTACAATTATTTCCCTTGTGATTTTTACTACCTTACTTCTTTGCCAATTGATAGTTTTGTTAATTACATGGGTCATTCTATAAAATAAAGACAAAGACTCTGGAGCTAACCACCTCACTAATGTAAGGGGTTGTGTGATAACCTATGTATAATAGATTGGGTCTACTCTAGCATCATCATATACCAGGTCTTTTAGAACTAGTGCTAGATCATAATCTTTGATTTATCAAAGTGACATCCTAGAATAATCCCTCATTCTGACTACTTCCTCATCATCAAAATATTCTCAATAATCCTCATCGTATGGCACATGAGCATATGTATGAAGTGCAAATGTGCTAGCAATCTTTCAGCCTCAATACACTTGACCTTAAGAAGGAATTAGCATGTGCATCAACCTATAGAAATTGGGAGATGTATCCCTACCTTGTACCCATTAGAGAGGAGCTTGTATGTCTCTACAAGTTTCCTAAACAACTCCCTTAGTGTCCATTTATCTCTAACATATCTAGGTACTATGTAGGGATAGACACTAAATTATGCTACCTTGATATAGGATAAGGTGGGGATCTATATGAAGTAGGATCCCAATTTTCTGATTTCATCCATTACTAATTTTGAGAACCTTATTCTCCCATATTCCTTGTTGAACATGATAATGATGCAATAGATAAAAGCATCATTTACTCATCTGAAGTGATGCCTACTATCCTTTAATGTGAGGTTAGGGTAGTAGTTATATAATCTATTTATTTCATCCAAAACTATGTTAAGGCTGGGGAATAATATCCCTTTTGCCAAAATGTAGATAATGTAGGAGTTCATGTAGAATTTACCAGTTGTATGTACCTCTAAAAATTAATTATGGAGGGAATCGCTTATAAAATGGGCCCAGTGAATGCATTTTTTTTTTTTTTTGATGACCCAGATATACTGGTACATATATTACTATAAACACATAGCATCAAGATTACCAGTGACCATGTGCAACAAAATAATGATGTCACCTACTTCATCAATGAAATTAGGCTTATACATAGTATTTGGTAACCTAGTGGAGGAATGCTTAGGGTATTTAAGACACTATATTTTTTATTATCTTTTGACACCCATCTCAATTTTCTTGAAAAAATTAGGTGGATCTATATGGATTTATATCCAAGAAAGTCTCAAATTCTATGATTGCAAATATTGAGCTAGTAAAATTAGGGTCTAGATTTAAAATATTTTCCCCTCTTTCATTATAGACCTTTATTATATCAATATCATAGTTTTAGGCCATTATAAGCACCAAATCAAGGCTTTGAATAGATACTGGTAATGTTGTAGCTTGTGGAAAGCTAGAGTCATAAATACTTTAGACCTAATCATTCTTAAAATATGCATCTATTTGAGCCTAAAAATCTCTTAGGTTAATGTGACTTAAATCAATATCTACTATTTTTTCAATATTAGTCTCCAAATTGGGATTCACTCTGAGGCTTTTAGTTTTGAAATGTTTTCCTTTAGAGACATGAAGATTGAGGTTATTGATTATGAGAAACCAAATATGAAAGTGGGCAGGATTTATAGGTGTTTAAAGTAGTTCAAATCTCTAGTGGAACTTGGAGGTTCTTGAATCAAGTCTAATGTTTGTGGGGATCTTATAGGTATGTGTAGGGAATATTCTCTAGTTTTTAAGTGTTAAATGCTAGGGAATATTCTATTTGGCTAGGTGAAAAACCTAGATTTTATGGAAAAATCTTGAAGGGAAAACTAAGGGTTTTTGGTAATTGAAATTTTTTGGAAATAAAATTATAGAAAACCCTAGAAGACTCTAATGTATCTAATTATAACCTAAATAAATAAAAACTAAAATCAATCCTCCAACTATTACAATGACAACCCAAACTAGACAATCTCAACAAAACCCTAAAATTGGAAAAAAAAACTTTGTGAGAAACTGTAAATAACTTGAAAGATTCAAGTGTAAGAATAATGGGAAAAAATAAAAATTCATGAAAAAGAGCAAAGATGATGTGGAAGATGTTTTGCAATCATGGGTTAAACTTATAGGTAATTTATTGACATGGGTTCAAGATTTGGGAAGGCATGAAAATCATTATCAGAGCTCAATAAACCTAATTAAAAATTAAACAAATGATAAAAAATCACCAAATAACATATTTTATATAGAAAACCATATAATTAATTCACTTTGATGGAGGTTTGTGGTATAACTTTGAGCTACTTGGAGTAGGTCCCAAGTCAACCATGGTTAATGGCTTGGTTTGGCTGAAGGTATAACTTAGTGAAAACTTTTTAGTTTAGAAGTGTGCAAAGTGTACTTTAGGTTTTGGATTCCATAGAAGGGGAGATTTATGTTTTGAAGGATCTAAATCTTTCCATGCATTTTACACATTTGTAAATGTGGAAATTACTTTTTAAGTTCTAGATTTCACCAATTTCAATGCTTTGTAGTATTTAAAGCTCATCGTGCACTTTGCACATTTGCAAACATGAAAAATTCATGCTAATTTTTGGAATACACCTTATTGGAATATCATTGCTTTTAAAGATATAGAGCTCGATAAGCACTTTGCACATTTGAAAACATGCAAAATGCATCTAGAGTTTTGGATTCTATAGTGCAAAAGGGAAAGATGGGTTTTTGGTGGTTCTAGGGGATTTTATAAAACAACAAATGGGGTATCCCTTAGGGTATCAGATGTAATGATATTTTTGATATAAAAATATCAACAATTCTTTTATAAGAAAACATGTTTGGATGGAAATTACAACATTTGTAGTGGATTACCAAAATTAAAAAAAATGTATCCATGAAGATATTATAAGTGAAATTAGGTGGTTTGAGTACATACAAATATGTGACTTACCAATAAAAATATGGATAATAATTTAAAATGTGTGATATTGTTATAAAATAGATACCTCCTTCAATATTTATGGTCAAATTTAGGGAGAACATTATTTATTAGTATGTAAGGCACACACATAGGGATAGATGGTTGGATGAACATTTCAAGCTAAGAAAGGACACATTCCATCTTGATTCAATTGTTTTAGTATTCAAATTTTCTTAAAATTACACATTCAAACCATAAATATAATTTCAATCATAGTATTACAGCTCATCACAAGTTTACATATTCATGCATATAGAATTCATGCACGCACCTGATAACATAGAGAAATATCAAAAAAATATTAAAGGAATACTATTTATATATTAGTGATGACTAATCACATTGTATAAAGTATGTATAAGGTTTATTTTATAAGTTCTCTAGATAATTGACTTAGAGGAACAATACTTTTAATCAACATTACATTTATTTAAACAATTGCACATAACAACTCAAAAATGTATACATGTTTTATTAGTTGATAAATATGCATGTTACCACTAGTGTACAACATATTTAAAGTTTCACTAATGTTGACCATGGAAAAGGGGAGCATGATAGTGTTATAACAAGTGTTAAAAGATTCATTTCAAGGGAAGAGTTAAAATTTGAAGAGGTTGTTAATTTGATTGATGTAAAAACCATGGTTGAATGGTGTAATGAGATCATTTTCCATGGTACTCAAGTAAATTATACTTTTCATATACACTTTTGATTAATAGAGAAATAAAACTTGGTAAATTATGAGGATTGTATAAATCTAATGGGTTCAAGTGATATCCACTCATTTTATAGCTCAAATGTAGGTTCTTAGACTATTCGTATGAGACACTTGGAATGTTTATGTTTTGCATGCATTAAATATGCATGAAATAAAAAATGCATCATGTTTATAAATAAATACTATCTTGGAGAGGATAGATAATACCATACACTTCTGATTGGTGATACATTTTTTAAGAGGGAGCATGACCAATATGGGGATCTACTAGGCCTGATTAGGGGATATCTTAACTCATTACACCATGCTAAGGAGGGTTCCAAAGCCTCTAGTATAACATAATCATGAAATAACCCTAAGGGGGTCTTAGGTTTTGACATTTCACTAAAACTAATAACAAGTAAAATAATTCTAATCTAGTACTCACCAAAGATTGTGGCACAAAGTGGGGGTTATAAACAATAAAACTAAACATGCATAGAAGACATATACTCATGTCAATGTATATGGAAACATAATGAATGGAAGAGAAGAAAAAATGCATATATATCTACTATTCCAAAGGAGAAATAAAGTTAGGAACACTTACCTTTGAAGATGAACCTATTGAGATTTAATCTATCCCTTGGCCAAGGTGTTCATAATAGGTTATTATGGTATGTAAGGATGACAAAGACAAATAAGTTCTAGGATACACAAACTATCAATGCATCTAAAATACTTATCCACAATACAATATCTATATATACAAATAAAGTATGGAACCCTAAGCTTTATTCCTCAAGTAGAATGGTCAGTAAGTAGATGTTTGTTAGCTCTTAATTATTCTTTTGATTATCCTTAATAAATGATGGAAATGAACTTGTATTTATGTGAAGATTTGACCCTTGACCCTTCCAAGAATCCTAGTTGATAGGGTCAACCTAGTTAACCTATCATATTTCTAAACAATAATACATTAGGTCCCGATCTAGGTCGGCTAAAGGCTATTCTAATTCCTAAGTGAACATATTTTGAAACTGTACAAGGTTGACCTAGTCAACCTAGCACAACTGACTAAAAAAAGGGTTTAAGGTGAGGAAAAGGAGGATAAAATGTATAAAATTCCTAGAATGGGTATAATAGATAATAGCAAGCTTAGTGTTAATGGTTTTAGGAAATAAGTGTGTAGATAACAAGTGGTAAAAGGGACAAAAATCTTATGAAACACCAATGAATTTCCCAACCCTTTTTTGGTGTACCCCTTAAGGTGTGCACTCAGAGAGATTGAGACTTTATGGGCTCATAAAAGAAACCAAGTGTCAATAAGTGATAATTTTTTTATAATATTATGTGTATATACATGCCCCACTCGAATCTCATCATGTGTCATGTGAGTGTGACATGGGATGGTACGTCAAGAAATAGAATGTGATAACACATAATGTTGATGACAATTAAAGTACAGTAAGAAAAAAATAAGATAAATGAAATGAAATAATTTAAAAACATATAACTTTACTTACCTTAGTGTTGTAGATAAAGAGGTAGACTTTAAGAAAAACATCTAATGTGAAGAACACTAGGCAAACTTGTAGAAGTTAGTGCAAAAAATAGTGAAAATTTTAAATTTTTAGAAGATATGCATATGGTAGTGGAAAATATGCTCTGATTCATAATGATTTTAGAACATTTTAAGATTCAAAAAATGGATGAGTAAAAACAAAGATAGAGGCAAAACAAGGAATCTACTAGAAAATAATTGAAAGATTTAGATTTTGAAAAGTGATTTTAAATAGGGTGAAATGAAAGTCATTTATTATTTTTGACTTGTGAAGGATAAAAAGAGATCTTTAAGGGACTTAAAAAGATAGGATGGTGAGGAGATGATAGTCTAGGTGCATGAGACCTCTAAAGGTAGCAATGGGTACAAGACAGGTAGGCAACTAAGAATCTTCAGCTAGTTTTTGAATATTTTAGTGATTTAAGTGTACTTTTAGAAATTTGTGATTTTAAGCATTTTTAGATGTTTAAATGAAACAAAATTAGGTGTTTAGGGTAGTAAAAACCAATTAGGGAAATGGAATTGAAAGGTTTGGGGAAATAACTGTCAAAAGGCATTTATTTTGAAAAATATAAGGGGTCAATAGGGAGAAATAACTGGGTTGACCCAGTCGACCCAGTAGGCTAAAAAATGACAAAATCCATACAACCAACCTAGTAGGTATATGCCAACCTAGTACATTTTATAGACTGCTAACCTAGTATCATTTGCTAATTGAGCATAAAAATCTAGTATGACAATGCAATATTAAGAGGATAAAAATAAGAGGGTTGATTTAGATTTTTAAGTCAACTAGGTCAAAAATTTGGAAATTTTGGTCAAATTAGTGTTGACCAAAGGACCAGAATAATACAAAAATGCATGTAAGTGGTTAAAAGAGTTATAGAAGGGCCCAAAATGATCAAGTGAGGGCTAAAAGGGCCAATATGGCTAAAAATAAGGGAAATTTATTTAAAATGACTAAATTAAAGTAATTTAGGCTTATTTTTATAATTAAAAATGTATGTTGACTATACATGACATGGAGGATCTAATACATATTTTGTTGTTTCTTGATTGTAGGGGCACCCAAGATTCTAGAATTTGGTGGATGCATCATGGCCACCAAATCTATTAGATCACTTATCGATAGAGGATAGAGTGACACTAATATCTAAAGGCCTAAGAGGTATAATAGAGATCTATAGGATATTCCTAAGCTCATATTTATTAGTCATGTTCATAAGATGCTGGGAATGATTGACTAACACCTATAGATGGGAGGTAGAGGGGGATATTATAGAGGTGGGTATCACCTTAGAGGATGTACATGCCATCTTGGGATTTCTCATAATAGGGACACCTATGGTCATAGGGATACTTGATAGTAATGAGGATAGGAATACCTTAGTTATATAGGCTACAAGCTTGGAGAGGATATACTCAAGCCAAAGGGTGAACATGTTTGATGTGTATATATCATAGGTTTCAAACATCCAAAAGGATATGATAGGACTTATGATAGCATGAGTGTTGTTCCACAAGTCAGATGACAAGGTACCACTCTTTGTGATAGCCATGAGCTGAGCGATGTTAGAGGAGAGGGTGTTATATAACCTAGGGTCTATCATCTAGGTAAAACTCATACATGATATGTATAGAGTGATGTCCATGGGGTATAATTTAGTAGGGTCAATCATATTATTGATTTTATGGATCTATAAGAGGTTTACCATGTATCAGTCAACTAGGTTGCCCTATGTGATCAATGATAGGTCACCTCAGGTATAGAGATGGAGACATGACCATATAATATGGGTCATGCCCCATGCACTAGCATTATAGATAGTGAGATAAATAGATATAGTATAGTATCTCTATGGGCACATTAGTAATATATGGCCTAGTTAGGACATAGTTACACCAACTTTGGCTTGGACAGAGGTAACAAGGAATTATACTTGGTGGATGAAGTCACATCTAATGGAATGAGTATTAGGACAAATAGTCTTACCTCACCTAGTGGTGCCCACATTTTGGGCCTAGAATATGCGAGATCCATAGGGGAGATGAGGACTAGGGCCACCAATTGTAAGGCAAATTAATAAAACATGTCATGAGAGACCATGGATTGGTTGAGAATGATAGATAACATAACAAGAGGATATGGGGGTGGAGGTAAGAACACTAGAGGTACCACAACCAATTACATAATGGGATGAGAAGTGACCACCAAGTACATGCCATCAATGGAGGTAATAAGATAAATAAATAGAAAATATAATAGATGTCTTAGATGACCTAGTAGGTAGGCTGGAATAGAGTTGGACTATAGAGAAACCACTTAGTTATATCCTAAGATGGGTATGAATGACATCTCCAAGATTTGGTTGTAAGAGGTGATCAATAGAGGAGGTTTTTGAAGGCCACACAAATAGAGAGACCATGCTCAATAATTAGGCATATAGAGAGATAGTAATGGCTAACACATAGATAGGTAATAAAATATATGGTTGCTTAAGTTTTTATTTGATATATATTAGAGATAAATAGATTTGGAGATATATCAGTGATTTAATATCTAATTGGTTTTACTTTTTATAAGTGTGGTAGAAGATGAGGAGATTAGATGAGAGTCCCTAGTGAGGAGAGCATTGCATGATGTGATAGATGAGGTATTGATGTTGTACAACCCCACTACACTAGAGGATCTTAGGGCACCATCTTCCCTAGCTCAAGTGAGTTGGTCTAGATTAACCAAAGAGGCCATGAGGTAGTTTTAAGTGCATAGAGAGGAGATTCATCTACTAGTAGATATGGGTGTAGGAGAGACATGGGCATGGTAGGCCATAACTAAGGAGAGAGATGTACATCTGGCTATAGTGACACAAATGACACAAACACAAACCTAAGATAGGGTGACACATGTAGTGATCCTAACCCATATGTCATTGGTACAAGAGTAAGAGAAAGTGACACATATGGTGACCCTATCCTATTTGGCATAGCTATAGGCTCAGGTATCTCATCTATAGGGATAGGTGTCAAGATTGAGATCTCAAATAGCCTCAATATAATGTTCTATTTAGAGGGGTCAGATTGAGGCATGTACAAGTAGTGTGGCTAGGCCACGAGATAGGTAGGATGGGACCTAGCCATAGAGTTAGAGCATTGTATATGGTTATATTTGTTGTATCAAAACTCATGATATATATATGTATATATATGTATATATATACACACACACACATATATATATGTATATATATACACATATATATATGTATATATATACATATATATATATATATATATGTATGTATATATATATACATACATACACACACACACATATATATATACATATATATATATATATATATATATCATGAGTTTTGATACAAAAAATATAACCATATACAATGCTCTAACTCTATGGCTAGGTTGCATCCTACCTATCTCGTACACACAGACACACATGTGTATGTATGTATGTACGTACATATCTCTCTATATATATCATGAGTTTTGATACAAAAAATATAACCATATACAATGCTCTAACTCTATGGCTAGGTCCCATCCTACCTATCTCATACACACACACACACACACACACACATATCAAAATGATCCACACACACACAGATGTGTGTGTGTGTGTGTGTGTGGATCACTATTGATTATATATGTCATGATTATGGTTATGGTTGTTGATGCTTGGATAAATTTATTTTTATCACATGTGTTTATCTATTTTTGTTGTATATGCTATAGTAAATGTATGATTTATGGTTTATTTTCTATCATTATGTAAGACACATGCATGGTTAAAAAGAAACATGCAAAAAGGACTTGGTAAAACATAATCAATCAAAAGTGTACTACACACTATTTCAATTTGGAAAATGTGTAATAACAAGAAAATGACTAAATATAAAGAACCAAAGGGTGGTAAAATAAGATGGTAAAAAGGAATTTGTTTTTAAACCAAATGAAATATAAGTAACCAAATTAAAACAAAATAAAATCACATGAAATTGCATTGGGAAGAGAAAAACAAAAATGGTAAAAAGTTGGTGTTAAATTTATTACACTAATTCATGTTGGGAAGTATAAAAAATTGAAGAAATGGATAAATTCTTACATGCAATTGGAAAATAAGAAGATAAAAATTGAAATAAAAATTAATTAAGCATAAAACATATTAAATCAAGCTAGGAAGCATGCAATGTCATGTAACTTCATAATCAATCATATCTTATCTCATATTTGACACATAATTTTTATTGTGACTTAGATTATTGGAAAATTTTGTGAGGGCTAGGTCCTATGCATGGTATTACACTAAAACTCACAAAGTAAACACCAATAAGGTGGAATAAATGTGAAAATTGGGTAATAAAGGATGTGGGTAATAGGAATGTGAAATTATGGTAATATGTGAGGATGGCTAGGTCCTATTCATGGACTTAAAATGCAAATCATAAATGGAATCCCAAGGGGAGAGATCAGTGAAAAAAATAATATTTTTCAAGAGAAAATATGAGGAATGTAGGGCTTGAAAAGTGAATGTAAAAATCATAACTTAGGTGTCTTATGAGAAGACCTTAAGAAACAAGAGGCATACTAAGGACATGAAAAGATATTAAGTGACTAGTGACCGTCAATGTACAAAAGAAACATGTGTGCTATATACACTAAGATTTGTAGGAATATAAGTGTGCTACTAAGATCAACTCATGAAGGTATGTTGGTACAATAAAATTAAAATGGACATACCTTCTCATAATGTGGTTCTCATTCCTCAAGACCCCTTACAGAGCCATCGATCTATTTTGAAGATTGGGTACTTGTGTTAGAAAGTAGGTAGCACTAAAATATTGTTTTTATTCTTCTTTTCTAATCTACTATCCTACCACACCCTAATGGACCTTGGCTTTATCATGAATCAAACTATGGAGTTTTATCTTTGACTATAAAAAGGAGATGTGATTTGAATCACATATTTTAGTGTGATTTGATTTTTAAGAATTTTTTGAATGCTTTTAACTTTTGAATCATCACCTTTTGTTAAATGATTTGTATTTTCAATGATTTTAAGGATTTTTAAGATTCCTCCTCCATACAGACTTGGAATGACCAATCATGAGAGATAGAGTAATACACATGAATAAACTATAGGCTTAGGGTAAAGGAAGCTAAGTAATCAAGGATAAGACTTACTAGGATACTTAGGCTTAGCAATGAACCAACATTTTATCTCAAGTCTCAACCATGTATATACTTTGTTTTTGAGAAAGGAATAAAGGGAAAAAAGAGATCCAAAATAGATTAGTGAAAAGAGATTATAATGAGATTAATTATTTGCTAAGTGATCACATGGAAATAGGGAATGAGTAAAGACAACTAGGTTTGTATAATCGAGTCATAATGATAATTAGCTATGAAAAATAGAGATAAGAAAGCAAATAATCATGAAAAAACAAGAAGGTAACTTTTAAGAAAGAAAAATTAATGAGGAAATCAAAATTAATGAGAAAGAAAAATATCTATAAGTAAAAATAAATGATAGAAAAAGCAATATACAATGTAAACGTAAAGTAACCATGTAAAAATAATAAGAATTTGACACAATGTCAAATGATAAAATAGATATATAAAGATAAGATTGGAGCACATGTCTAAATAAAATAAAAATGTAAAATAACCACGTGTGTGCTTATAAATACTAAAAAATTTACTCACACAGATTATCTAGAACATCAAATAGATCTTTATGAATTTGGATGCAAACTACTGCTAATGTCTTGTTTATCTTCAACAAAAATTGGGAAAATACTTCTCATCTAATCTCCTCAATAGAAAAAAAGTAGGAATGTTTGATGGGCCATATTGAGGAGGAATATCAGGCAAGGGATGATCATAAGAATGCATGGGATCTAGCTAGATGGGAGATGTGGGAATCACTAGTGGGGAAGGATCTACAGGTGAAGGATCCATAGGTGAGGGAAGGTCCAAGGGTGAAGGAATCATGGGTGGAGGAATATAAGGTGATGAAGGGACCACATGAGGGGATGGAACCCTAGGATAAGAAGAGGAAATATTTTTGTAGGAAAGACTTGTGAGAGGAATGGTATAAGGTTTGATAATAGTTATAAGGTCATCCTTAAGGTATTGTTAAAGGATGTGGAAACAATCAGTGTGATGGGTGCCATATTGGTGTCAAAGACAATACACCTCTCCATATTTAGGCATATATTTAGGTAATAATTTTGGGGGAGGTATGGCCTTATCTAAGGACTGAGGGGAATAATTATGTAAAGTATCAATATATTGTCATAATGTGTGGCAATGTATGGAGGAATGAATACCCATTTCGTGGAAGTAATAGATATGCCTATGAGTAGGCTTAGTAAAAGTACTCATAGGAGGAGGTGTAATAGGAATGAAAGGACATTGTGAAGGCTCACCAACCCATTTTTTGGGTAATAGATCCATCTAAGGTAAAATAATAAAACCATCACAAAGAGAAGGTGATGGTGGGGAAATCAGGACTGGGCTCAAAAAAATGAGAAATGGGATCAGAAGTAAAGATAGGCTTAGTCATAATAGGAGTGAAAACATGATCCATTATAATAGGAATAAGAGTGGGATATGATATAGGCTATAATAAGGGAGGGTTAGGGTATATAAAAGGTGAAATAAGGGTTGCATGCATATCAGAGATAAGAAATCTATAGGGATTATGGTACCTAGCAAAGTGGTAAGTCCTAGTCATGGCATGATCCATGAGCATACTCTTATGAGGTTACTCAGAAATTTGAGGTGTCAACACAATATATACCTTGTGATAAAGATGAAAAATACTAAAATTAAGAACTATAAATGATGGAACATGAGAAGAATCAATAAAATATTGAAGTAAAGAAGAATGATAACAAGTAATCTCAGCATCATATACTTGAAAAATAGAAATAGGGAATGTGTAAAGGGAACTAGGTTTGTATCATCAAGTCAAAATGATAATTATCTATGAAAAATAGAGATAACAAATCAAATAATCATGAAAAAACAAGAAGGTAACTTTTAATAAAGAAAAATTAATGAAGAAATAGAAAGTAATGAGAAAGAAAAATATCTATAAGTAAACATAAATGATAGTAAAAGCAATATACAATGCAAAAGTAAAGTAACCATGTAAGATAAATAATAATTTGACATAATGTCAAATGATATAATAGATATATAAAGATAAGATTGGAGCACATGTTTAAAAAAAATAAAAATGTAAAATAACCATGTATGTGCTTATAAATACTAAAAAAATTACTCACACACATTATCTAGAACATCAGATAGATCTTTATGAATTTGGATGAAAACTACTACTAATGTCTTGTCCATCTTCAAAAAAAAACTAGGAAAATACTTATCATCCAATCTCCTCAATAGAAAAAGTAGGAATGTTCAATGGGTCATGTTGAGGAGGAATATTAGGCAAGGGATGCTCGTAAGAATGCATGGGATCTAACTCGGTGGGAGATGTGGGAATCACTAGTGGGGAAGGATCCACAGGTAAAGGATACATAGGTGAGGGAAGGTCTAAGGTTGAAGGAATCATGGGTGGAGGAATATAAGGTGATGAAGGGACCACATGAGGGGATGGAACCCTATGATAAGAAGAGGAATTCTTTTTGTATGAAATTATTGTGGGAGGAATGGCATAAGGTTTGAGAATAGCTATAAGGTCATCCTTAAGGTGTTGTTAAAGGATGTGGAAATAATTAGTGTGATGGGTGCCATACTGGTGTTAAAGATAATACACCTATCCATACTTAGGCATATATTTAGTTAATAATTTTTGGGGAGGTATGGCATTATCTGAGGATGGAGTGGAATAAGGATGTAAAGTATCAATATATTGTCATAATGTGTGACAATGTATGGAGGAATGAGAATACCCATTCCATGGAAGTAATAGATATGTCTATGAGTAGGCTTAGTAAAAGTACTCATAGGAGGAGGTGTAATAGGAATGAAATGACATTATGGAGGCTCACAAACCCATTTTTTGGGTAATAGATCCATCTAAGGTTAATGAATAAAACCATCCCCAATAGAAGGTGATGGTGGGCAAATCAGGACTGGGCTAGAAAAAAAAGAGAAATGGGATCAGAAGTAAAGATAGGCTTCGTGATAGTAAGAGTGGAAACATGACCCATTATAATAGGAATAAGAGTGGGATCTAATATAGGCTATACTAAGGGAAGGTTAGGGTATATAAAAGGTGAAATAAGGGTTGCATGTATATCAGGGATAAGCAAGCTGTAGGGATTAGGGTACCTAGCAATGTGGTAAGTCCTAGTCATGGCATGATCCATGAGCATACTCCTATGAGGTTCCTTAGAAATTTGAGGTGTCAACACAATATATACCTTGTGATAAAGAGGAAAAATACTAAAATTAAGAACTATAAATGATGGAACATGATAAGAATCAATAAAATATTAAAGTAAAGAAGAATGATAACAAATAATCTCAGAATCATAGACTTGAAAAATATAAATAGGGAATGAGTAAAGGGAACTAGGTTTGTATAATTGAGTCACAATGATAATTAGCTATGAAAAAAAGAGATAAGAAAGTAAATAATCATGAAAAAACAAGAAGGGAACTTTTAAGAAAGAAAAATTAATGAAGAAATAGAAAGTAATGAGAAAGAAAAATATCTATAAGTAAACATAAATGATAGTAAAGGCAATATACAATGCAAAAGTAAAGTAACCATGTAAGATAAATAAGAATTTAACACAATGTCAAATGATATAATAGATATATAAAGAAGAGATTGAAGCACATGTCTAAATAAAATAAAAATGTAAAACAACCATGTATGTGCTTATAAATTCTATCAAATTTACTCACACACATTATCTATAACATCATATAGATCTTTATGAAATTGGATGCAAACTACTGTTAATGTCTTGTCTATCTTAAAAAAAAACTAGGAAAATACTTCTAATCCAATCTCCTCAATAGAAAAAGTAGGAATCTTCGATGGGTCATGTTGAGGAGGTATATTAGGAAAGGGATGCTCATAAGAATGCATGGGATCTAACTGGATGGGAGATGTTGGAATCACTAGTGGGGAAGGATCCACAGGTGAAGGATCCATAGGTGAGGGAAGGTCCAAGGGTGAAGGAATCATGGGTGGAGGAATATAAGGTGATGAAGGGACCACATGAGGGGATGGAACCATATGATAC
This sequence comes from Torreya grandis, assembly GCA_037957365.1. NCBI lineage: Eukaryota > Viridiplantae > Streptophyta > Pinopsida > Cupressales > Taxaceae > Torreya > Torreya grandis. The sequence goes on from JARHVA010000475.1 coordinate 2,774,063, forward strand.
TAAGATGGAGTATTTTTTTATGAAATACTTGTGGGAGGAATGGTATAAGGTTTCAGAATAACTATAAGGTCATCCTTAAGGTGTTGTTAAAGGATGTGGAAACAATCAGTGTGATGGGTGCCATATTGGTGTTAAAGACAATACACCTCTCCATATTTAGGCATATATTTAGGTAATACTTTTGGGGGAGGTATGGCCTTATCTAAAGACTGAGTGGAATAAGGATGTAAAGTATCAATATGTTTTCATAATGTGTGACAATGTATGGAGGAATGTGAATACCCATTCCATGGAAGTAATAGATATGCCTATGAGTAGGCCTAGTAAAAGTACTCATAGGAGGAGGTGTAATAGGAATGAAAGGACATTCTGAAGGCTCAAAAACCCATTTTTTGGGTAATAGATCCATCTAAGGTAAAATAATAAAACCATCACCAAGAGACGGTGATGGTGGGGAAATTAGGACTAGGCTCAAAAAAAGAGAAATGGGATCAGAAGTAAAGATAGGCCTAGTGATAGTAGGAGTGGAAACATGACCCATTATAATAGGAATAAGAGTGGGCTCTAATGTAGGCTCTACTAAGGTAGGGTTATGGTATATAAAAGGCCAAATAAGGGTTGCATGCATATCAGGGATAAGTAAGCTATAGGGATTAGGGTACCTAGCAAAGTGGTAAGTCCTAGTCATGGCATGATCCATGAGCATACTCCTATGAGGTTCCTCAGAAATTTGAGGTGTCAACACAATATATACCATGTGATAAAGAGGAAAAATACTAAAATTAAGAAATATAAATGATGGAACATGAGAAGAATCAATAAAATATTGAAGTAAAGAAGAATGATAACAAATAATCTCAGTATCATAGACTTGAAAAATATAAATAGGGAATGAGTAAAGGGAACTAGGTTTGTATAATTGAGTCACAATGATAATTATCTATGAGAAATAGAGATAATAAATTAAATAATCATGAAAATACAATAATGGAACTTTTAATAAAGAAAAATTAATGAATAAATAGAAAGTAATGAGAAAGAAAATATCTATAAGTAAACATAAATGATAGTAAAAGCAATATACAATGCAGAAGTAAAGTAACCATGTAAGATAAATAAGAATTTGACACAATGTCAAATGATATAGTAGATATTTAAAGAAGAGATTGGAGCACATGTATAAATAAAATAAAAATGTAAAATAACCATGTATGTACTTATAAATACTAACAAATTTACTCACACACATTATCTAGAACATCAGATAGATCTTTATGAATTTAGATGCAAACTACTGCTAATGTCTTATCTATCTTCAACAAAAATTTGGAAAATACTTCTCATCCAATCTCCTCAATAGAAAAATTAGGAATGTTCAATGGGTCATGTTGAGGAGGAATATCATGCAAGGGATGCTCATAAGAATGCATGGGATCTGACTAGATGGGAGATGAGGGAATCACTAGTGGGGAAGGATCCATAGGTGAGGGAAGGTCCAAGGGTGAAGGAATCATGGGTGGAGGAATATAAGGTGATGAAGGGAACACATGAGGGGATAGAAACATAGGATACTAAGAGGGAGTCTTTTTTTAGGAAAGAATTGTGGGAGGAATGGTATAAGGTTTGAGAATAGCTATAAGGTCATCCTTAAGGTGTTATTAAAGGATGTGGAAACAATCAGTGTGATGGGTGCCATATTGGTGTTAAAGACAATACACCTCTCCATATTTAGGCTTATATTTAGGTAATAATTTTTGGGGAGGTATGGTCTTATCTAACGATTGAGGGGAATAAATATGTAAAGTATCAATATATTGTCATAATGTGTGACAATGTATGGAGGAATGAATACCCATTCCATGGAAGTAATAGATATGCCTATGAGTAGGCTTAGTAAAAGTACTCATAGGTGGAGGTGTAATAGCAATGAAAGGATATTTTTAAGGCTCACCAACCCATTTTTTTGGTAATAGAGCCATCTAAGGTAAAATAATAAAACCATCACCAAGAGAAGGTGATGGTGGGAAAATCAGGATTGGGCTAAAAAAAGAGAGAAATGGGATCAAAAGTAAAGATAGGCTTAGTGATAGTAAGAGTGGAAACATGATCCATTATCATAGGGATAAGAGTGGGATCTGATATATGCTCTACTAAGGGAGGGTTAGGGTATATAAAAGGCCAAATAAGGGTTGCATGCATATTAGGGATAAGTAAGCTATAGGGATTAGGGTACCTAGCGAAGTGGTAAGTCCTAGTCATGGCATGATCTGTGAAAATACTCCTATGGGGTTCCTCAAAAATTTGAGGTGTCAACACAATATATACCTTGTGATAAAGAGGAAAAATACTAAAATTAATAACTATAAATGATGGAACATGAGAAGAATCAATAAAATATTTAAGTAAAGAAGAATGATAACAAATAATCTCAACATCATAAACTTGACCAAGACTGCCTAAGAATGGATCATATAAGGTGTAACCATCATCATAGTTAGGTGTGTGAAGATCAATGATGAAATTAGGGATGAATTTATCATCTAATGAAGTGTGATGAATAGAATGTTGAGGATTACTCAAGACAACAAGAATATCATCAGAAGGAGGTTTACAAGAATAAGGATACAAAGAAATAGAAAATTGAGAGATGAGGTGAGGTGATAGATTGGAAGTTTTAATACTTTGGTTTATATCAATAGGTTCATCATCATTGGAATATAAGAGGTTATGAAGAATGATCCAAATGAGTTTAGGATGACTATTGTAACCTCAAGTGGAATTTATAGAAAAATTGAATTATTGAGACTCATGGAATAGAACACTGGGTAAGGGTTTAAGAGTAGGAATATTGAAGACACCATGGTCTTAGAATTATTATAAATTATAAGGGTTAGTGTAACCTTGAATCTTATAAATATCTCCATCGTGAGGTAATATAACACATTGGTAGGCAACAAAATAACTGTTCTCATATGGTGATTCCATAGCCTACCAAGAAAAATACTATAAGAGAGAGGAAAGTTAAATATCATCACCTTCACACAAACGGTGATAGGTAGGATGGTAATGGTAAGCCACACATAACCTAAATGATGCATTTACATTTGATCATATTATTGGAATGTGTTGTGTGTGAACTTGATATTGTATTAATGATATCTAATGGTTTTGATAAAATTGAGAGAGGTAATGCAAGTACCATATCCCTCATAAATTAATGCATGCTTGACTTGGATATCACTTATTTAAAAACTAATGAATAGTTGAGGATCATCTGCATGAATAAAAATCTCATCAAGAATCATGGAAGTGATATGAAATTTTAAGGAAAGAGAAGTGTCGATTATTTCATCAACATGGATGGACATATTTTCACATTATTGTAAAATGCTATCCTCAGATCTAGATAAGGTAGAATCATGTCCTAATAAGGGAAGATGAGGGATGTTCATTTCAAACAAGAGTTACATGAGACAATTTTTATGATGTGGGGAGGTCCTCATAATCTCAAGGAATGGAATTTGGCATGGGAGATTAGTGAGTTATATGATGAGATCCCACTCATAATAACCCAGAAGAAGGTTGTTAGAAATAGGTGTACAATGATTAATGTGGTCCTCAAAAGGAGGAGCCAAAGTGCATTGGAATTTGTGTTGACTAGAAGGATAAGTTCTAGAAAAAAGTTGTAAATTATGGTGAGAAGTGGAAGCAATTGGTTTAGGTTGGTTTGAGGATTGGTATAAGAAGTGTTAGTATAAGTTTAATTGTCATTAGTGTTATAAGATAGAGGGATGGTATAAATAGAATGGGAAGTGTTATCAGAAGGAGTATTTGGAATTGGTTCATAAAATTTCATAAGGTCATCTATCCCCAACTCATTTAAATGAGTTAGAGAAGAATCATAGATAAAAAAATGTTTGTTATAATAGAGGAGTGTAGATAGGTTTTGGATCAATTAAATCAACCACCCTTTACATATTAGTCATGTTAACCACATTATCTTCAAAAGTAGGGTCAACAAGACTTTAAACATTATTGGTAGAAGGGCTAGGCTTATCTTGGTTATCTTGATTAAGTTAGTGATTAGGAAGAGGGTATTTATAGATATCCAATGAGCATTATCCTGATTTAAGGACTGAGATTTAGAATGTGTTTCATGAGCCTTAAAATCAATGTGATAGGCTTGTTAACATTTTCAAATAATAGAATCATGATCAAAATTAGGACCAAGAATAAAATACATAGCTAAATTATGAAGATACCTACATGTGTAATGAGAATGACCCCAACTAGCATGAAACTAGCAAATATTTTAGGATTGTACTAAGATTTCATAGGATGAGTGGGATCAAGTTCTTGTGGTAGAGGCTTAGGTAGGCATTTAAATAATTTACCTAAGGATAAAGATTTGTGAATTTTGATGTTATTAGGTGAAGATAACTGAGGATTGGTTTATTGTTGAGAAGGGGGAGCTAATTCTAAAGATTGTTTAGGAATAACAACTTGAATGGTGTGAATGGTTTCATAAGAGTTTGTGACATTATTATTTTTAGCATTATTATTTTTGTTTTTGAGTAAGAGATGAGGCCCTGTATAAGGTTGGGTTGGCTCAAATTGATGCATAAGGAAATCTTGATTTTTATCTTGGTCAATAGACTCCTCCAAAGTATGTGGAGAGAGAGTGTGCACTTGATATTGTAACTTGGGAAAAAGTGTATTAGTGAAGAGATGAAAAAGGTTATCATTAGCCATGTTATGTTCACACTTGTTTGATACAATTTTCCACCTTTTAATAAAAGCTTGGGAAGTTTCATTTTAAAGTTATTTACAATTTATGAAATGGGCCAAGTGTTTTTAGGAAGATCACTAGTTTAGAACTCTTGAACTAAAGCATTCACTAAATATTCCAAACTAGAAATATAATCACTTCTAAGTTGGTTTTACCAATCTAAAGCATCACTTATAAGATTTTTGGCTAAGAGCTTGGTAGTACTAAAGTTGTTCAATTTTACCCAATACTTATCAAGATTTCTAAATGTTTTAAGATGAAGGGTAGAATCAATTGATCCATTGTAAGAAATGGTAGGGGTGATACCTCCTATATCAATATTATCAATTTGAGTGGGAAGAGGTTCATTTTGAAGATGTTTAATGGTTTTTTTGACCAAAGGAGGTTGAGGAATGAGATTTCCTTGAGAATATCAAAGAGGAGGAGGATGAACATCTTTATTATTCATTACCAAAGTCATTGGTTAAGGATGAGTTTGAAGATAGAGAAGGTGATTTTGCATTCTCTTCATTTGATTTGTATTATGAGCTTGAAAGGTATTCATTTAATTGAGTGTTTTTAACAAGAGTTGGTGGGTTTGATTGACAATATTATCACTATTTGAAGAATTAGAGTTGGTATTAGTGGCTTGGGTACCACTATTGGTGTTGTTAGAAGGTTGAGAAGAACTATGAGAATGTGAAACACTAGTGGAAAAATTCACTTGTGAAACAAAAGATGGACTAGTGAAGGGATGAGAAGAGGAAGCATTAGAAACATGATTACATTAGGTAGAAAATGATTCACTAGTAGAAGTATTAAAGATAGTGGATCTTATAAGAGTCCCACTAGATGTAGAAGCTACCATATTAGTGAATATACTAGGCATGAAGGTTTAAGAAGTTAAATAAGAAGAGGGCATGGTATGAGAAGGGTTCATAATTGAGGGAAGAGGTTGAGAATAAAATAAATTAGTACCCACAAATATATTTGAGAATATGGGAGTAGGTGAATGAGGATCTTCTACTTGACCACTAATCATGTGACGGTAAATGGTAGAGGTAAATTTTCCTTAGTGTTGAGTAAATTTAGAGATAAATAAGAGAATTTCAAGCATATACTCTAACTTAGGTTGATCTTCTAGGGAGAAGAGAGGATTATTCTATGAATAGGGGTGAGGAGGGGTCCCATATTTCATCATTCAAGTGGTTATGTGAACATTACTCTCATCTAGGAGAGGATCTCTAATCTGCATATGGGAAACCCTACGAGAATTGGTAACATTCATCATGTTTGTTGAATTCAACTTAGTGTTGTCTTCAAACACAAATTCATGATGAAGGAGAAATACTAAAATAGGAAAGAGAGATGAGAAAGTAAGGAAATAGGAAGTGATAAAAATTGTACAAAGTTAATTGGGTCAATCTAGCATAGGGAATAGGTCCTTCAAACTATACAAGGTTGAATAGATCTACCTAGCACAGTAGATAGAGGCTAAAAAGTGTACAAGGTTGAATAGGTCCACCAAGCATAGGAAATAGGGAAAATTAAACAACCTATAATAGATTATGTTGACTAAAATGACTATGCACTAAAATAAGAATAATTTTTCAAGTATTTTGAAAAGTAAGAAATGAAGGGAAACACATAATAAATTAGATCAATGAGGTTGATCCAATTGAGGTACACAACAAAAAACCTTACACCAATACTGGCTAATGTAAGTTTTTGCAATACAACACATAATTTGAGCAAAGATCAAATAATAAATTGGAAAGTAAAAGATAACTAAGTGGTTAACCTAAATGTTTTTAGATTATTATAATATAATTTTAGATGTGATAAGAATTTGGTTGTAAGCAAGGAACTAGAAAGCAATCTAAGGATGGTTTAGGGCTGAAAGGGATCTATATTGGTAATGGTATAAGCTTGGTATTGGAGCCTACCCCGTCACCTCACACACCACAGTGATAAGGGTGTTACATTCTTAGCTAAAATATACCATTAACCATGTGTTTATACTTGGATATAAAACCAAGTTGGCTTCCCCCTTGGTGATGAAATCTAAGTAGGTTGGCCTTGGGTAGACAATTGTTAAAAACTTGTTTAAGATTTTGTGATTTGGTTGTGTGTGCGTAAAGTAGAAAATAGTGAAACTAAATGGTATATTAAAAACCACCTAATTAGATTATGTCATCTATTCTAAGCATGCAAATAACAAGAAATGAAAGTGTGAGATCAAAACTAGCATATAAGGGTTAATTCCAACTTTGAAACATAGTATAGTGTCAATTCAATCGATAGTGTATGCATAAAATAAAGAACATGGTCTATAATGTCACTTTTATACTATGGAATTAAAAGGTATGAAAATGACTAGGGTCGATAGGGTCAACCTAGTCATCTAGACAATACATAAAATATAAGACTACATTGACAAGGTCAACCTAGTTGACTATATAGGGGAAATTTTAAAGACTGTAAACTTTGAAAAGAAAGACAATAAATAAAGAGATAAAGGATAGAAATGAACCTTGGTGGATTTTATGTAGAGAATTGAGATTACTATAAAAAAACCTTCATAAATGCTTGAAAATCCTACTAATAGGGTCGACTAGGTCAACCTAGATTTGTAGAAGCATATTGTTGAGTACCTAAAATGTATAGGGTCAACTAGGTTGACCTAGTAGTCTAAATCTGATGACTAAAAGTGTACAGGGTTGACTGGGTTCACCTAGTAGTCTAGACTAGATGTTTAAAAGTCTAAAAACCTATACCATGTTTATTGAGTCAATCCAGTAGCTTGTACATAGCAAATAACTTGTATGAAAAGAATAGAGTTGTTTAGATATGACTGTGTTAAACTTACACATAGAAGTTAGAACTATATCGGTATAATCGACCTAGTATTGTGAATATATGGTAATAAAAATGATAAAATGATGAAATAAGTGAATCAATATCCTATAAGGGTTAGATTTAAGTTAGTTTCATTAGAATATATGCAATTAGAAATTCATCATGTCTTAAAATCAATCCTAGCTTGGTGAAGATAAATCATACTATATACTTCTGATTGGGGACACATTTATTAAGTGGGAACATGACCAATATAAATATACATCAGACTTGACTAGGAGATATCTTACCATAATACACCATGCTAAGGAGAGTTCCAGAGAATCTAGTCTAACACAATCACATAATAACCCTAAGGGGGTCTTAAGTTTTGATATTTTACTACAAATAATAAGTAAAATAAATCTAATCTAGTGCTCACTAAAGCTTGTGGCACAAAGTGGGGGTTAGAAATAATAAAACTAAACATTCTTAGAGGACATATATTCATGTCAATTTATATAGAATATTAATGCATGGAAGATAATCACAAATGCATATCTACCTACTCTTACAAAGGAGAAATAAAGTTAGCAATACTTACCTTTGAAGACAAACCTGTTAAGCCTCAATGTCTCCCTTAACCAAGGTGCTTCACAAGAGGTTATTATGGTATGTAAGGATGACAAAAACAAATCATATCTAGGATACATAACCTATCAATACATCCAAAAGACTTATTGATAATATAAGATCTATATCTCTAAATAAAGTATGGAACCCTAAGATTTATTCCTCAAGTAGAATGGTCAATAAGTATATGTTTATTTGTTATTACTTATTATTTTAGTTCTCCTTAAAAAATGATAGAAATGAACTTATATTTAAAGGCAAATTTGACTCTTGACCCTTCCAAAATTCTTGACTGATAGGGTTGACCCAGTCAACCTACCACAATGTCAGACGATAATTCACTAGGTTGGCCAAAGGATAACTTAATTCCTAAGTGAAAATATCTTGAAATTGTATAGGGTCAACCTAGTCAACCTAGCACAACCAACTAAAGAAAAGGATTTAGGTGAGGAAAAGGATGATAAAATTTAGAAAATGCATGAAATGGGTACAATAGAGAAGAACAAGCTTAGGGATAATCATTTTAGGAGACAAGTGTGTAGATAATAAGTGGTAAAAGGGACAATAATCCTATGAATCACCAATGGTCTACCCAACCCTTTCTTGGTGCACCCCTTAAGGCATGCACTAAGAGATATTGAGACTGAATGGGTTCTTTCAAGATACAAAGTTTCATTAAGTGATAAAAATTTGAAAATATTGTGTATACACAATATATATGGAATGAGTGTGAGTCACAAGAGTGGGTGGATGACTAGAGTTGTATACCTCTATTTCCAATCAACACATATCATGTTCTACCAATATTTCAACTTATAGTTATGACATCATCACATGACTTTGACCATGTATCTGATCTAGTGCAACCAAATAGAAGATTAATCATTTTGTATTTGTTCTTATTATCTATCTTATAATGGCATTAAATTTTATTTTTTATGATACATGGCATGTTTTTATAGTTATTATAGATGAGGATAGTGAAGAGGGAAACAATTACTACTTATTTCAATGTGTAAATGGAAATAAAAATTTGGCTTCCTTAGTCATAAATGGATAAAATATTGACTATCCCACTAGGTCTATGGTAGTCACTGGAACTTGGATTTGATAATATCCTATCATAAATTCAGATGTATGGTTATTTGAATAATTTAAAATGCACAGGAAGAAACTGCACTATTCAAGGTTGGTTCCTGAAAAAAATACTAAATTATAAAAATATCATGAGAGGCCATTAAATAAGAATCTATGGAAAGTTCATGAGTCAGAGAAAGAATCTATTCTTGATACTATCAATATTAGAGTATGTCTTAGTGGTTTGTTAGATTGAAATGTGAAGGTATGTTGACTTGTAAAATGTAGGTGTAATAAATTTTACCAAATGTTTTTGATTTTTTATATAGTACATGCATAAATTTAATTTTTAATTAGTTACTATTTTTTTTATGTTAGTGGTGTCAAATAATCTTCCACATTCACATGGTTAGAAATATTAGTAAATAATTTCATATTCTTAATGCTAAGAAAAGCTTACTAAAAATACATGGTGTTTCTATGATCTTGAAAAGTAGTGAAAATGTGCTTCTAGGTGGAACTATAAATCATGATCATTAGAACATGTGTAATTTTCCTAATAGACATGATTGGAGTGATGGATTTGCACCTGGGGATCTTAGAGGTAGAAATAATAGTTGAATTTTAATAAATTATCTCTTCACTACCAAAAAGGTGTATTTCAAGATCCATTACTGAAACTTGTGCCATATATTACTCTAAGATGTTATACCAACTTGATCTAGGGTTAAATTAGAGTTATTTCACATGAAAAAAGGGATTTTATGGTCCATCAATATGACTTATAATTTATGTTTTATGCATATCTAAAGTTAGGCTAAACAATTGCATTTTTCTTTTGTTGGAAAGGGTATTCTTGAACTTAACATGGGTGGTGGGTTTTTAGACTAGGAATGATGGGAGGAAAATAACCTAGTCTTAGAAATTATCCTCTCATAAATACGTGTTGGTAGTGATATTTTTAATCCAAGAAGCACCAAAAATTGAGTTTTTAAACTACAACAATTTTGATAACATTTGTTGTCAATATTTCCACACTCTTAAATAGTAGTGAAAATGCACTCCCATGTGGACTTGGACATCATGATCATTGGGGAACATGTAATTTGAATATATTTGTATGTGTGTGTGTGTGTGTGTGTGTGTGTGTGTGTGTGTGTTTGGAGTGATGTATTTTCACTTTAGAGCTCAAGAAGTTCTCTATAGTGCCAAAAATTTGCATTTTAAGAGTTGTTATTGTAAATTATGCCACACATTAATTTTTAAGGTTATAATGACTTTATATAATGTTAAAATATATTTATTTCACAATAATATGGAGGATATTATGGTTAATCCATATGAATTATAGTTTTCATTTTACGCATGTATGAAGTTAGGCTAAAAATTTGCATTTTTCTTATGATGCGAAAGACATTCTTGAGCCCAAAATAGGTGGTGGGTTTGATGACTAGGCATTATGGGAGGAAAATAACATGGTAATAAATGTTATACACTACTATAAACATGTTATAAGTTTTATTTTTAAGCCAAGAATCACAAAAAATAGAGCTTTCCAATTGTAGCTTCAACTTTGACAATATTTGTTGTCAGTGTTTCTGCACTCCTGAACAGTAGTGAAAATATGCATATGGGTGGAATTAAAAGTCATGGTCATTAGATAACAGGTAATATATATATATATATATATATATATATATATATATATATATATATATATATATGTGTGTGTGTGTGTGTGTGTGTGTGTGTGTTCTTAGAGTGATTTATTTACACTTGTGGGTCTTGAAGATATAAATTCTAGTTGGAGCTCAATAAGTTGCCTCTTCAATACCAAAAAGTTGCATTTTAGGATCCATTATTGCAACTTGTGTCACATATTGCTATCAAAGGTTATACAAACTTGATCTAGGTTAAAATTATAAGGATTTAGCATGAACATGAGGGATATTATGATTCATCCATATGACTTACAATTTCCATTTTACACATGTCTAAATTTAGGTTAAAATTTTGCTTTTTCTTGTGTTGTGAAGGGCATTTTTGAGCCCAAATTAGGTGGTGGGTTGGTTGATTGAGAATGATGAAAGTTCAAGAACTTGGTACTAAATATTTGAAACCTCTCCAAACATGTTTTAATATTTAATTTTCATATAAGAATCACCAAAAAAAAATTCTTAAATTGTAGCTTCAATTTTGACATGTATTGTCATTGTTTATGCGCTCTTGAATAATAGTAAAAATGCACTTTTGGGTGGACTTGGACATCATAGTTATTGGAGAAGATGTAATTTTCATGTGTGTGTGTGTGTGTGTGTGTGTGAGTGAGAGAGAGAGAGAGAGAGAGAGAGAGAGAGAGAGAGAGAGAGAGAGAGAGAGAGAGAGAGAGAGAGAGAGAGAGAGAGAGAGAGAGAGAGATGCATTTTCACTCAGGGTCCCATAGGTATAAATGTTAGTTAGAGCTCAAGAAGTTATCTCTTCACTACCAATTTTTTAATTTTAGGACCTATTACTCCAACTTGTGCCATAAATTAGTATTAGAGTTTATACCTATTTGATCTAGGGTGAAATTATAGGTATTTAAAATGAGTTTGAAGTATATTATGGTTCATACATATGAATTATAGTTTCCATGTTATGCATGTCTAAATTTAGGCTAAAAATCTGCATTTTCTTGTGTTGGGAAGGGCATTCTTGAGCCTAGAATGGGTGGTGGGTTTGTCAACCAAGCATGATAGGAATACAAGAACATATTATTGGATGATATAAACCCATAAATATGTTTTTTTAGTGTTTTTAGCCAATAATAACCAAAAAATGTTATTTTCCAACTGTAATTTCAACTTTGACAACATTTATTGTTAGTGTTTCCGCTCTCCTAAACAGTAGTGAAAATATGCTTCTACATGGACTCAAACATCATGGTCATTTTAAAATGTGTAATTGTATTATATATGAAATTAAATTACTTAGATGATTTGTAAAACATAAAATTATATATCATAGAATTAATATTAGAATAAGCAAATCCACAACAACAATTGGTAAAAGTGCAAAATACTAGAAAATTATGACCGAGCCACTTTGAAGGGGCAACCTCTAACAAAATGAAATAAGAAAAAAATTACCAATATGATGATAATATAATAGCCACTAACTCCTATATATACTCTATGTATCCAAGGTTATTCTATAGGTTGACCATACTAAGAACATAGAGAAATGCAACAAAATAATATGAAGGTGTGTAAGACACAAGTTGATCGTACATATCTCTAGATGCACTATAGGTTAAGGGCTTAGAATGCCCTCCAATTTAATAAAATATTGAATCAAACTAGGATATTTTTATAGGGATGATTCATCCTCCCATGTTACATCTTTAGAATGCAGGTTCTTCCATTTGATCTAATACTCTTTAATGGATTTGGTTTTCAATTGCTTAGTGCACATGTGAAATATATATTTAGGATCTATAATGAATTTAACTTCTTCATATAATATAGGTAACTCAATCTGAATGGAACTCTATGTCCAATTTCCTTATTTAGCTAATATATTTGGAATACTAGATGTATGTGAGTGGATGGAGGTAATTATAGCTTGTAAACCACATTACCAATTTTCTAAAAGATCTGATAAGGGCCATAATACTTAGGTGACAACTTGCTATCCTTTTTTTGATTCTTTAGAGACATATACTTATATGGCTAAAAATGTATAAAGACCTGATCATCTATGTCAAAATTCCACTCACTATGGTGTTGATTTATTTATTGCTTCATTCTATTTTGTGTCATTGCTAAACTATCTTACAAATTGATTAACACATCCTATTGATGGTGAATGTGCTCCTCAACATCTCAAACCTTAGGATACAATGTAAAAGTTTAAGTGATCAATGGGGGGTGATACACATATAATGCCAAAAAGGGAGACATCTTTGAAGAAGTGTGAAAAGAAGTGTTATACCACCATTCATTAAGTGGCATCTAATCAACCCATTTGTATTATTTATCATAAACAAAAAAATGAAGACACCTTTATAGACATTTGTTGAATCCCTCTATTTTTCCATAATATTGAGGATGATAGGATGAGCTATGAGCCAATTGGGTTCTTAAGAATACAAATAATTTAGTCAAAAAATTACTAATAAATATGGGATGTTGATCATTTACAATGATATTTAGAGTACCATGCAGTTTTTGAACTATATTGAGAAAACTAGAAGTTAGTATACTGGTAACAAATAGTTTTGATAAAGAGAAAAAATTAGCATACTTGGTGAGTCGATCCATAACTACCATGATAACATTTTTACCTTTAGACCATGGTAACCTTGTAATGAAATTCATGGAAACCTCCTTCCCATGCTAGTTAGGGATGGATAAAGGCTGTAAAAGGCTAGGGGTATTGATGGTTTCACCTTTATTTTGTTGACATACCATGAATTTAACCACATTTTTATAGACATCTGTTAGGACCCTTCATCCTAACCATTTTTTGTAGTTTGTTATTTAATAAAAGGCTATGGATGCATATGATTTGTAAGTCATCCCTCAAGCTCATTATAATAGGAGAATGTAATAGTGTAATAATAGTTATTAATCCCACATTCATGAGGAGTAGTAGTTATTTTTCATAGATTACATTAAATAAGAGCTTATTCTAGTATGAAGGCATCCATGAATTATATTGAATTGAGCTTGCTAAAAGGAGGTTTATACCTCGAAGAGGCTAACGATTCTATAATTTTGTTATTTTAATTCAATTATATTTGTTTGATTTAATATATTGATGATTTTTCATACTTTATTTCATGTATTTGTAATTAAATGCTACTTTGTTCATGAAGGATCCTCACATATGGTATTTGAGTGCTTTTAAGGGAGATTTTTTTTATACCCACCATAGGCTCTCACCCTACCATAATTAGACCTTGGTGATCAAAAAGTGTTAATAGATCCATTCCCAGCCCTTCCATGTGATAATCTAGATCTATAGTTTCATTTTGGCAACATGTCATCATCAAAGATCATGATTTTTTGCTCTACCACATTTTGATTTTGTTATGTTTTAGATTTTATCTAATTCAGACCAGGGTAAAACCTATCCACATAAATATGAAAAGTGCTTAGGTAAAATCCCTAAAAATAATTATGAGGAGTACCATAGGAACCCTAAAGTATTTGTCCCATTAAGAGGACCTACCAGTGAAATGAGAAATCACCTCTTCTCAATTGACTAGTTCCCACCCATGAGGAAAGCCAAGAGCTATCACTAAGAGGTAAATCCATAGCAATTTTTTTATTGAGAGTGGTAGTCACTTAGATGACATTGGTGGCTAGAGATATTTCTAAAAACCCTTAGGCATCCACTTAAACTTGGGGTCCATTTCTACCACACAGAGCAAAAGACTAGCATGTGTTGTAAAATTTTGGCAAGAGAATACCTAGTTGAGATAGTCAAAATTTTCTAATACAATCTTATTATACTTACCATTTTTTGAAAGGTGAAAGCATAGAATCCTGAAATGAAACTTGAAGAAGTGGCCAAGAAAGCTTATTGATGCCAATGAAAACATGGAGTGAGTGTAGAAGTGATTGGCAAGGAGTGAGTGGACTAGATGAATTACACTAGATTTTATTATGATTTACAAGCTACCCTATATAACATTGGGAATCTTTAATTGGATGACATAGTATTCCAAAGTCCACTCAAATATTTTTTGTTTGACATGAAGTGCCAGGCACAATATTTTTGCAAAAACCTTGAGGAATACTACACTGCATATGATGAATGCATAGAGAAATTCCCCCATAAGTGTCTGCATTTAACTACAAAAGCATAATGAGACCATATTTATACAACATACCATCCTTGAAATCAAAAAACTATTAGTAGAGTAGAAATCAAAAACCTTAGCAGAGTAGTAGAAAACCATAAACTAGAAAAAAATTGGGAAATTTTCATCTTTTTGCAATATCTCCCTTTCTATAACCTTGTTACTTCTTAAAATTTACTAACACACCTAATATTCAATTCTCTATGTTTTTTCCTTGAGGCCCCATATCTTGATTTTACCTTAAATTCCCATAAATCTCATTTTTTCAGGTTTTTTCATAACTTCTTCAATTTTTATATAGTGTCCATCTCCATTTTTTGCTTCTTCATCCCTCTATGCTAAAATATTTATTTTTTACATTTTACCTTCCAAAATTTCCCTCATCTTTATCAATCATATTCCTACTATGAAAAAATTTAGTAAAAGTACCTTTACCCCTCCTGATTTCATTACAATAGCAAAATTCCCTTAACCTATCTTAACTTTAATTTACCCAACCATTTCAAAAAAAATAAAATTCATAGTTTGTGGTAGTCACACATGTAGGCACCAAGATCATGGAGGAAGAAATTATAGCTTTGATGTCCCAGGTCACTGACTTAGCTGATATGGTGCATGGAGTGAAGACACCCATGCCCTTTTGTTGTACAAATTACAAGAGTCTTCTTCCAATAATAATTTTTCATCCACCCACCCACCATGTGGGCCCAAACTAGACTTTCCCAACTTTAATGGTAGAGACTTGATAGGTTAGATCTATTATGTTGAGTAATACTTCAACCTTCATAATACATATCACATCAATAAATTCCCCATTTATTCCTTCCACTTGGAACTAGAAGCACTATAATGGTACCATTGGTATCTCAAATCCAATATTGAACTTGATTATACAACTTTTACATCCCTACTTATCGATAGGTTTGGTCCCTCAACATTCAAGGATTTTATGGGATCCCTCACCAAACTTTGTCAGACAAGAACCATTCATGATTATCAAATTGAATTTAAAAAGCTAGATAATCATATTGAAGGGTTATCAGATGACTTCTTTAAGAGTTGTTTTATTAGTGTCCTCAAAGATCCCATCCTCTCTGAGCTCAAGATTTTCTAACCTCAGACCATGATGGTAACCTTGGGTCTCACTAAGCTCACTGAATAAAAAATCACCTTCTAGCATTGCACTTCTAATTGGGCACCCTCTAAGCCCTCTTTCCAATAGCCCAACATAAGTCCAAATCCCATCAAACATCTCATAGGAGTTTAAATCCATGAACATCATAAAAAAGATCTTTGTTACAATTGTGATTATAAATGGGTTCTTGGGCATAAATACATAGAGTAAAAATTATATCTACTAAATGTTGATTCTTTACCAGATATAAAATATTATGAGGATGTCATTAAGGAGATCACACTAGTAGTTGATGATTTTGAGCACTCATATTCAACTCCTAGATATCCATGCATGCTTTGTCAAGATTCACCACTCCCCAAACAATACATATCAAAGGGGTTTTTAAGAAATAACCACTCACCATTCTCATTGATTTTGACAACACTCATAACTTCATTGACCCTCAAATGGCTAAACAAGAAAACTATTTTATCCACCCTTGTTCTAGATTTGAAGTTATGATTTCCAATGGTGGAACCTTACCTTGTAAAGGTAAGTTCCATAATGTTCACATTTCTATGGGTGAATATAACCTCAGGGCTGATATGTTTGCTTTGTTCTTAGGTAGATGGGATGTTGTATTGGGTTCCCAATGGTTATGCACTCTTAGTCCCATCCTTTGGGATTTTTTTAAACTATAGATGTAGTTCACTAATAATGGTCATCAATACACTTTACAAGGCCTTCTTCTTGGCTCTATTAGTGTTATCATCTCTCAGCACATGGAGAAACTTCTTAAACATCACACTACTCCATTAGATTCCAACCAAAATTCATATTTGAAAGACATTTTGATCAAGCATGTAGTTATCTTTATGAAACCAACATGATTACCAGCTCCACCTTAAATACCATCATATTTAGATTCTTCTTGGTAGTAGACCCCCAACATTTGACCCTACCATTACCCATTTCATCACAAGGTTGAGATTGAAAAGATTGTTAATGAACTTCTCCAAACATGTATTATTGGACCCAACACCAATCCCTATTCTTCATTGTCATTTCTCATTCTAAAAAATATGGTTTTTGGCATCTCTACATTAACTATTAGGACTTGAATAAGCTAACAATCAAAGATAAATTCCCTATTCCAATCACCAATGAGCTTCTCGATGAACTACATGGTGCATGATTTTTCTCCAAAATATACCTCTACTCTGGCTATCATCAAATTTATGTTCATGATGTAGGCATTCCCAAAACAACATTTTGCACTCATGATGGTCATTATGAGTTCTTGGTCATGCTATTTGGGCTTACCAATGCCCCTTCCACATTCCAAATCTTGATGAAACAAGTGTTTCAACCATTCTTGTGGATGTTTATCTTGGTCTTCTTTGATGACATATTCATCTATAGCCACACATGGGAGGATCATATCCACCACTTAGATATATATTTGGGCATTCTAAGTGTAAACCACTTATGTGTTAAACATTCCAAATGTTCTCTTAGGAAATCAGAAGTTGAGTACTTGGGACATATTGTGTTTTATGTTGGTGTTCATGTTGATCACACAAAAATTGAAGCTATGGCAAACTGGCTGACACCTTCAACACTCAAAAATCTATGGGAATTTCTTAGTCTCATAGGGTATTATAGAAAATTTATCAAGGTTTGTGGAAAAATTGCAACACCACTAACAACTATTCTCAAGAAATACTCTTTTGTATGGTCACCTACATCTACTAGAACATTCAATAGCCTCAAACAAGAAATGTACACCACCCCCATCTTGGCCATGCCTAATTTCACACAGGCATTTATTATTGAGTGTAATGCATGTGACATAGGTCTTGTTGTGGTACTCATGTATCAAGATCATCCCATTGCCTTAACTAGCAAGGCACTCATTAGGTGTAATTTGGCATGCTCCACATATGATAAGGAGATGGTGGCTACTCTTTATGCAATTCACAAATGGCATTTAGACTTGATTGGCCATAATTTTTATATCAAAATAGGCCATCAGAGTCTCAAATACTTTTTATAATAATGGGTATCTTCCTCATATCAGTAAAAATGTGTATCTAAACTCATGAGATATGACTATGAGATCAGTTATAAAAAAGGTAAAGAAAATGCGGTGGCTAATGCTCTCTCTCACTAGTTTAAAGACCTAGTATACCTATGTTCCATATCTATTCTAATCTCCACATGGATCCATGATATTAAAAAATAATGGCATAATGACATTCCAACCCACAAGCTCATTCTTCAACTAGTTGTTGATTCATCTATTAAACCTCACTATACTTGGGATGGCCAGACATTGTGATATAAAGGTCACATTTTGTTGACAACTAGATCCAAGTTTAAACATGCCATTTTACAAGATCTGCATGCTTCCCCTTTGGTTAAACACTTAGGGTTTTAAAAACATATGAACCAGTTCATCGTAATGTCTTTTGGGCTAGAATTATGTAAGATATCAAAATATTTGTTGTAGAATGTGATATTTTCCAACATAATAAAGGTGAAATAGTCACTTCACTTGGTCTACCCTAACCATTTTCCAATATAACACATATTTAGATAGACATTTCCTTATATTTTATTGTTGTTCTCCCAAATTCTAGAGGCAAATAATTGATTCTTATTGTAGTTGATCACCTTTCTAAATATGCTCATTTCTATGATCTGGCCCATCCCTACATTGCTTCCACTATTGCTCAGCTATTTATTGATAAAAAATTTAGACTCCATGTTGTTCATGCCTCTATTATCTTAGATCAAGATCCTACCTTCATAAGTCATTTTTGGCAAAAACTCTTCAAATGTTTGGGTACACAATTGAAAATGAGATCAAGATATCATCCACAAACTAATGGCCATACCAAGATTGTTAGTAAGTGTTTGGAAACCTATCTTAATTATTTTGTCACCAGGTAGAAACATTAGTGGATAAAATGGTTACCTCTTGTAGAATGGTGGTACAACACCTCCTACCACATAGCTACCAAATTCACCCCATATGATGTTATTTATGGTCAAAATTTTCCTTCTCTTATTTCATATTTATCAGGAAGCTCCACCATCCAAGCTATTGATTCTAACCTCTATACATGTGACAATATCATTCACCTCCTCAAGGATAATCTTTACATAGCCAAAAAACTCATGAAGCAATAGGTAGACCAACACTGCTTTGAGTGGTCCTTTCAAATTAGAGATATGATTTTTCTCCATCTGTAACCTTATGAGCAATCTTCTTTGAATCTCAAAGTTTATCATAAATTAGCTCTAAAATTTTACAGGCCTTATAAGATTCTTCAAAAAATTATACCTATTTCCTATAAGTTAGAACTACCACCTTTATCACATGTACACTCTATTTTTCATGTCTCTTGCTTAAAGAAGGTACTTGGACTTAAGTCCACCTTCAGATAGTGATTCCTAAACTTACTATAGAAGGGTCTCTCATCTTATAAATTAAGTATATCATCAATAATCACTCTCTCCATCCACAATTAGGTCATCAATAAAGTTCTCATCCAGTGGCAAGGGATGCAACTAGAAGATGTGACTTGGGAACCTCTTCTTTCCATTCAACAATAGTTTATTCACTTCAAGCTTTAAGGTCAAATATTTTAAGGGGGAGGGTATGTTAGGACCCTTCATCCTAACCATATATTGTAGTTTTTTACTTAATAAAATGCTATGGATGCATATGCTTTATAAATCATCCCTCAAGCTCATTATAATAGTAGAATGTAATATTGTAATAGTATATATTAATCCCACATTCATGAGGACTAGTAGTTATTTAGTGATAGATTACATTAAATAGGATCTTAGTATTGTATGAAGGAATCCACGAATTGTATTGAATTTAACTTAATCAAAGGAGGTGACCCCATTGAAGAGGCCATTGATTCTATAATTCTACTATTGTAATTCAATTTTGTTTGTTTCATTCAATATATTGCTGATTTTTCATAGTTTATTTCATGTATTTGAAATTATATGCTAATTTGTTTAGGAAGGATCTTCACAATATCCCCCTTGAGTCCTTCCTAGAATAAATATTTCTTTATTCTATGATATGTTTTCAAACATTTGGAGTGACCTCTAAGCGGAGAGGCATGGAGTACTGAAATAATTCTATGTTTGAGTAGAGAATGCTTATAGAGGTATAATATATCTTTATGCCATAGTGTGTTCCCCTTATATATAATTTTTTTATAATTATCAAAACCTTATGAAATATTTTAAATCAAATCCTCAGTAGCACTATCATTTTTCCATTTAGATCCTGCTTCCTCTAGACAATTTGCCTACCACATGGTTATGGCACATAAAAATACCTCAATTGATTCATCCCATTAGGATAGGGCATATTCCACCACATTATTTTTTATTTCTTATACACTATTTCAAAATCACATATTAACATTTTAGTCAATCATTTCTCCAAAAAATATTTGACACTATCATGATCAGTCTTTACCTAAAAGTGATGACCCATCACATAAGGTCTCCATTATTTCACTTCATGCAAAATAGCCATCATATCTTTCTCATAGATTAGTTTGATCCTATATTTTTCATTTAATTATTATCTTTCAATTGATAGTGGTCTACTTTCTTTCATGAGTAAAACTCCTATGCCATATCCTCATGCATCACACTCCACAATAATTTTTTTTGAAAAATAAGGAATAACAAAAATTGAATTATTGCACATAGCAAATTTGAAATGTTAGAATGCCTTAGTAATGAATCAGTCCATTAGAAGGAGTATTTATTCAAAAAAGAGGTAAGTGAGGTTGTAATGCCACTATAATTTTTGATAAAACTATGATAGTAACCAGTTAGCACCATAAATCCTTGAAGGTTCTTGAGGGTCTTGGCAACCTACCTTTCCATCATCGCTTGGTTTTTTTAGTATCAAGTTTCACTCCTTCATGTCAAAAAATATGACCCAATTTCTCCACCTCTTGGGCACCAAAATCACATTTGGAATGTTTGGCATTAAGTTGATGTTGTTCTATAACTAAAACTACTTGTTTCTCATGCTTCAAATGGTGTTCCCAATTTTTATTGGAGATAAGGATATCATTAAAAAACATTAATATAAAATTTATAAAAAATGGCCTAAAAAAAGTATTCATCAAAATATGATATGTAGATGGTGCATTTATGAGGCCAAGAGGCATGGCCATGAACTCATAATGGCCTTCATGATCTCTAAAAGTTGTTTTAGGTTTGTACTCATTATGGATGAGAATCTAATGATAACTAAAGTGAAGGTCTAACCCAATTAAATAAATGACACCATGAAATTCATTTATAAAATAATCAATTATTGAAATAAGAAACTCTTATTTGATGGTGTACTTGTTTAGTTTTATATAGTCTAGGCACATCCTCAAATTATCATCCTTCTTCCACACCATGACCACTAGGGAGGAATATTTTTGATGATTGTGTTGAATGATTCCTACCTCTAACATCTCATGTACCATATTTTTAATTTCAATTTTATAGGAATAGGGATACTTGTAGGGTTTGATTTTAGGTGGTGTACTTCCTAAACTGAGCCTGATGGCATGATCATGTGCTTTACTTGGAGGAATTTGTTTAGGCATATCACCAAAAATAATAGAATGGTCATCTATCACCCTTTATAAATTAGGATGTGTAGACTCTTTATTTAGTTGAACCTATATGGAAAATAAGAATGACACAAATAATTCTACACCTTTTATTATAATATTCATGATTTGATGGGAACTAACTAGTTGTGGAGATTTATCTCATAATCCATGTAGTTTAAAGTTTATGTTTTTTTAATGGAACCTAGTGAATAGTTCCTTTAAATTCATATTAGTAGTTCCCAAATGTGGTGATTCATTTCACTCCAAAAATAATTTCAACTCCTCCCATAGGAATAACAAACATAAGGGAATCTAGAACGTAGTCTCCCATAACAAGCTTAATGCTACAACATTTTATAGAATAGGTGACTGTACCACCATCTATAATCATGGCCTAAAAGTTTGGAGATGGGTAAATGAAATAGTTCAAAAGAGTATCCAACTTAATATTGATGAAATTATATGTATTCCTAGATTCAATTAACATAGTCATCTTATATTTCTTCAAGAAACACACCACCTTAAAAGTTTGAGGGGTATTAATGCTTGAAAGTGTATGATAAGAAATAGTAGGTTAAGAATATTCAGATTCATCGTCAGGTTATTCCAAACCCACCCCTAAAGCATCATCATCTTCTTCCTCCTTATTGGCTCATTCAATGTAAAACTTATTTTCATCACATCAATGTCCTTTTCTCTATTTTCTATTGCATCCAAAACACAAACTTTTTAAACACTTCTATTCAACTTGTTAAGGTGTCAATCTAGTAGTCTATGGAAATGATGATGTTTTGAAGGAGAGTTCATGCACATTAGTGAAAGGTATTCATTTGATCAACTTTTTCCCTCATCTATATGTGCCCTTGGTATGGCTTTAGATACATTACTAGGATATAACATGTGAACCTCTAATTAGATGTTATTTTTGAGGCCACCAAAAAATAGGTCAGCCAAATTTTCTTTAGTGATGTCTGACACATGTAAGGAGATATTATTAAATTATTGAATTTAATCCTTTACCATACCAATTTTGTACAACTTGTCTAGTTGGTTGAATTAGTTTTTTGAGACAATTTTATGATATTGGAGTTGCATTTCTTGAGAAAATATATACCAGGAAACTAGGAAACCCTTTATATTATAATCACACAACCAATGATACCAAGTAAATTGCTCAGGTTCTAGATATAAAGATGCCATGACCACATTTTATGAATTGGGAGTCTAATGTTGATAAAATAAAATTTCAATTTGAGTAATCCATGTGAATGGATCATTACCATCAAACTTGTGTAGGTCCACTTTTAGAAACAACAACTTCATACCATGGTTGGCATTGTGAATTTTTGGAGGAGAAAAAAAAACTAGAGTGGTGGAGGGTTATTTTTCAATTTGTAAGTTAAAAATTTGGCCAATTACCTAATGATTTGTTGTAATTAATCCTAGAAGTTATTCACATCCCCTCTTAGCCCTATGAGGTCCCATTAATGAAATAAAAATCATATTTATGCACCATGTCATATAACTCTAAATTAAATTGTTAAACTATCTTTGAAATAATTAGATCATAATTTTTTGATTCCATGTCATATTTGTGAGGAGTTTTAGGCATTTCTCACCCTTTCTTGAGATCACGAGTGTTAGGACCTACCATGTAGAAACCCTAGGACGGTCATGAATTGAAAAAATCTATTGGCAGATGGTATCATTATTATCACCTCAACAAGATTAATCTAATGACTATTAATTTGCATAAGGGTGAAAAATTTTGGTTGAAAAAGTGTACTGATAGAATATACCATTACAATCATCTCATAGAGATGAATCCAATGACTAATTATTTTCACAAGGTAAGACATTTCCAGACAAAATGTTTTTTATTTTTTGTAAAAAACCTCATGAATAAAATTATGGTGATGAAAATATTAAATTCTTTTCAAATCACAAGTTATGTTTTGTTTGGCCTTCTAGTGCTTAGCACGCCAAACCTACTAAAAAAATAAAACATAGAAACTTGCCCAAATCTAAGCTCTGATACCACTTTCAATGAAATTACTTAGATTATTCATAAAAATAAAATTATATATCATATAATTAAAAGAAGAATAAATAGCTCCACAATAAAAATTGGTAAAAGAGAAGAATATTGGAATATTATGAATGAGCCACTTCAAGGGGGAAACCTCCATATCAATGCAATAAAAACAAAATTTGTAATATGATGATAAAAGACTAATAACTACCTCTTATATATACTTTACTTAGATAAGTTTATTCTATAAGACAACCATACTAAGAACATAGAGAAATGTAATAAAATAATATAAAGGTATGTAAGCCGCAAGTCAGATACACATATACCTAAATGCACTATAAGTTAATGGTGTAGTAATATAGACTTGTTTAGAGTGATGGATTTTCACCTAGGGTTCTCAAAGGTAGAAATTCTAGTTGGAGCTCAAGAAGTCTCTTCACTACCAAAAAGTTACATTTTAAAACCCATTATTAGAACTTGTGAAATGGATTGCTATAAAAGGTTATACTATATTGATCTAGGGTTAAAATAGAGGGATTTAAAATGAACATGAGGGATACTATAGTTCATACATATGAATTATAGTTTCCATTTTTTACATATCTAAAGTTAGGAAAAATATCTATATTTTTATTATGTTGGGAAGGATACTCTTGAGCCCAAAATGGGTGGGGGGTTTGTCAATTAGGAATGGTGGAATGACAAGAACCTAGTATTAGAAATTATACTCCCTTATATATGTGTTTGTTTCACAATTTTTTATTTGAGAAACATTAGAAATGGAGTTCTCCAATTGTAGCTTCAACTTTGACAACATTTATTGTCAGTGTTTCCACGCTCTTAAACAATAGTGAAAATGCACATTTGGGTGAACTTGTATGTCATGATCATTAGATAAAATGTAATTTTAATGTGTGTGTGTGTGTGTATTCATAGTGATGAATTTTTACCTTGGGGTTCCATATGTATAAATTCTAGTTGGAGATCAAGTTGTCTTTTCACTACCAAAAAGTTACATTTTAGGACCTGTTACTGCAACTTGTACCAAAGATTAATCTCAAAGGTTATAATAAATATATATTGAGTGAAATTATAAATATTTAACATTAAAAATAATTATATTATTATTCATCCATATGAATTATAGTTTATATTTTAGACATGTCTAAAGTTAGGCTAAAAAACTACATTTTTCTTATGTTTGGAAGGGTGTTCTTGAGCCTAAAATGGGTGGTGGGTTTATTGATTGAGCATGATGGTAGGAAAATAATATGTTAATATACATTATACTCTGATTAAAACATGTTTTCATATCTATTTTTTAGTCAATAAGCACTAGAAATGAAGTTCTCCAACTTTAGCTTCAACTTTGACAATATTTATTGTCAATGTTTCCACACTCCTGAACATAAGCAAAAATGTGATTCTAAATGGAATTAAAAATCATGGTAATTTGATAACATGTAATTTAAATATCTATATGTTATTGAAGTGATTTATTTTCACCAAAGGTTAATAGAGGAAGAAATGTCAGTTGGAGCTCAAGAAGTTCACTTCACTGCTAAAACTTTACATTATAGGACCCATTGCTATAACTTGTGACACAAATGGGTCTAAAAGGTTATAATAAATTGATATTGGGTGAAATTATATGGATTTAAAATTCAAATTAGGCATCATATTGTTTATCCATATGAATTATAGTTTCCATTTTATGCATGTCTGAAGTTAGGCTAAAAATCTATATTTTTATTATATTGGGAAGGGCATTCTTGAGCCTAGAATGTGTAGTGGGTTCATCAACCAGGCATGATGGGAGATAAATAAATGAGTAATATATGTTTTAAACTTATCGAAATATTTTTTTAGTACCATTTTTTATCCAAGGATAACTAAAAATGGAGTTATCCAACTATAGCTTCAACTTTGACAACTCATCTTGTCAGTGTTTTCAGACTCCTAAACATTAGTGAAA
Organism: Torreya grandis; assembly: GCA_037957365.1. Taxonomy (NCBI): domain Eukaryota; kingdom Viridiplantae; phylum Streptophyta; class Pinopsida; order Cupressales; family Taxaceae; genus Torreya; species Torreya grandis. The sequence goes on from JARHVA010000475.1 coordinate 2,800,017, forward strand.
ATATGATTTTGGGTATATTTGAACATCATGGTCATGTAATTTTCTTGTGTGTGTGTGTGTGTGTGTGTGTGTGTGTGTGTGTGTGTGTGTGTGTGTGTGTGTGTGTGTGTGTGTGTGTGTGTGTGTGTGTGTGTGTGTGTGTGTGTGTGTGTGTGTGTGCGTGTGTGCACTCAAAGTAATGGATTTTAACTTTTGGAGGTTCTAGGAGCATAAATTCTCATTGGAGCTCATCAAGTTTTTTCTTCACTACAAAAATGTAACATTTGTGGAGATATCAAATTATAAAATCATATATGACTTGTATTCATACATGAATACATTTTATTTTATCATTTTAAAATTAAATAATGAATGTATTCCCTCTTTAAAAACATCTTCATTGTAACATTTTAAAAATAACAACTTTTTGATGTTATTTCCTTGTTATGTGAATGTTTTTCCAAACAAATAATGTTGATATTATTTGAGAGATATTAATAGATCTAATTTAGATATGCATAACTAAAATATAGAAAAATGGAACTAAACATAATAATTCTCACACAATAATATATCTACTATATTATTTCTTTTGTTATATATAATAAAATTTGTATTACATAGTTTATATAGTAAACACATTTCCTATAATAGGGGATATCAAATCTTCACCATAATATCCTATAATAGCATGAGATATCAACCACCTAACTAAAACAAATCAATTCATATATTATTGTTATGCATAACAATAATATACTAACAAGACTCTAATAATGTAATATCCATAATTACATTATTTATAATTAATAATGTGAGCACCATACCTCAACACTCACCCCTTGTGAACATTATTAATCTTATCTACACCCCCTTAATGTGAGAATGGTGAGAATATATATCTTCAAGAACTAGACTGAATAGAATTATATGCCAATGCATATTTTTAGATTTACATACTACTATATGAATCTTGTGATCTAGATCTTGATACACATGACCACTACTATGAAAAGGAACACATCCTATATTTACTCCATGTGACCACAATGAGCATGTCACTAGATGATCATTTCCATAAATAATTAAGGCAATTAGAGGATTTTTACAGTTAGATGCCCTCCTATACAACTATTTTCCACATTTCATTATATCTACACTCTTTTTTTCTCCAAATATCAAAGGTGTTCCAAATGAATAGGGGAATGAAAATAGACCCAAATAAAAAAAAGAAATGTCATGAGGAATAAATTCTCACTATCATCTGATGCAACCTCTATTAATGTTTGTTTACACCCAAAATAATAACATAAATAGTTTCCACTACCATTAAATAAATGTCCTTAGCATTAGCCAATTTGGTGTAAAACACACCACACTAAAAAAATCAAAAACCACACCACACATGTGAATAGGAATGCCCTCCTATTCTTATTTTGCAAACACACAATGGAAACTAAAAAAACATATTCTTTATTATTTTTACTCTTGAATTGATGGTGACTACTACTAAGTCAATAACCATAATAACATAGGTATACAATATAGCTAAAAATAATACAACAAATTAAAAAATTATACCCACACTTATGAGGCAACTCAATCCTTAGACACATAAAGATTTTAAAACTCAAACTAGCAAAAGAAAATTTTAATTTTATTAAGATATATATATATATATATATATATATGTATATATATATATATATATGTATATATATATATATATATATGTATATATATATATATATATATATGTATGTATATGTGTGTGTGTGTGTGTGTGTGTGTGAGAACCAAAAAAATAGATTTATGCATAGTAAATTACATAAAATTTCCAGTTACATGGAAGTTCATGTGTAAAATTTGTTTTGCCATCAATTTTGGTACGGATGATTTATCTACTATTAGAATGTGTTTTCCAATGCATATTGATTTTTATATGAGATAAATCTCATAACCAGGGAGTTTTTTGATCATTGACAAGGCTACACATTTGGAGAGACAACTGGAATTTGATACTGATGTAACCATATGCTCTTCAATGATGCCAAAACCACCACATATACAAAGAAAAATCATGACAAGAAAGAATCATAGATATTTATTCCTTGTTTAATTTTGATGTCTTCAATGTAATTAAAGTTTATAGGTATAAAAAAATTAATTCTTGATTGAATGATGGCTAGTACAAATCATCAAATTCCTAATAAAAAACTTACTAAACCCATTGTAACTGATCATGCATCAAGATCTGATCATGCCTTCAAAATTATAGTGTCCTTTATAAATAACATACTTTCTGATGTGGATGAGTAAAACTAGATATACAGTAAATAACACTAGAATATGTTTGATCATTCTTTGTGAGTTAGGTATGTAAAGATAACTATTAAGAATAAGACTTGGATGGTCAACAAAATATGTCAAAAATATAAAATATACTAGTTTGTGCTAATTTTTATTTTCCAATATTCTCAATTTTCATAAAATACTATCATCCACAAGGGAAAAATCTTGAATGATTACCCATTACAATCTCTTTATTCTTCCATTACATAGATTGACACAGCTATGATACCATATAATAGATTTGGTTTAGATCTACATTACTAAAATACAAAAAATAATGGACCTAAACACAGATAATTATCACACAATAATATATCTATTATATTATTTATTTTATTATATATTATAAACATATATTACATATTTTATATAGGAAATACCTTTCCTCTAATAGGGGAAATCAAATCTCCACCATAATTTCCTATAATAACATGAGATATCAACCACCTAAATAAAATAAATCAACTCATATATTATTGTTATACATAACAATAATATATTAACAAGACTCTAATAACGTAAATATCCATAATTATGTTATTTATAATTAATAATGTGAGAACCATACCTCAACAAATATTTGGTATTGAAACAAGACAAAACTAAGTTTAGACATCTAGAAGAACATGATAAGTTCTAAGCATCAAAGGAGGAGAAATATAAAGTAATGAAAATAAGGATAAAATCTAGTTGCAAATTATTGTATGGAGGTTGGAGAGGGATTATAGGGGTTTGTATATGTGTTTTTAGTATATATGAATAAAAATAGCCTTTCTATGATTTTTGATGAATCTCACACATCCTTATACATGTAAGTTTACATTGTGGTTGTTCTATGATCTGGTTTAGTGCTTTTGTGAAGAGATTATTATTATATAGAGGTAATAATAGAGTTAAGAGTGACATAGTCACGACAATAAGTTAATTTTCATGTATTTTTGGATTTTTCAAGACTAAAGGATGATATATAGAGTGTCAAAAACATGAATAAGTCTCAATACAAATAAAATTAACAATAGACAACCTAAAAATCTTAATATGTGTAAAAAATGTTTTAGTGGGTGTATGAGAGTGTTTATTAATATATTTAACTAGTTTCATACCTTAGAGACATCTATAATTGAAGTTATTGATGATTGAGTGTTAATAGGCCTACAAGTAAGTGTAAATCAAGGTTTTAGGTTACTAAAATTACAATATCTCCTGAAAAAAATATTAGAATCTCTTTAAAATGGATAGACAATGGCTAGATACTATGTTATAAATGAATCAATAGTTTTAAGGTCTTAAAAAGATCTAAAGGATTAAATATGGGTGACTATGTGTCTATATACATAAAACAAACCTTAAAAATGGGCTAAAAGGGTGAATTTTTAAATTTTCTTAAGGGCTAAAAGGGTGAATTATAAAATTTTCTTAAAACTTCATATTTAAAGGAGTTAAAAGATCTTGTTACTTGATATGAGGAATGTGGAATGAATGTATAAAGTCGTTTTATGAGGTCCTAGTTTTATTTGAAGTCTTTAAAGTGATAACAGAGCTAACATACCTAGTAGAAAGGGTAAAAGCTTATTAAGAGAAGATAATCTATTGATTATTTGAAACCTTTTGAGAAGTTAAGATAGTCCATGTGTGATTTTTTCACTATGTTTTCAAGAACTATTAACCTTTGTACCTTATGTTATAATTAACACATCAGTTTACAGGTTATGCGTAAAGCCTAAAAGACATAATTCTAAGTTCTTACTAAAAGAGTGATATAGCAATAAGGTTAAAGTTGTATATAGAACAAGAAAACATTCTAAAGTGGGGATAAAGACTTAATAATGTGAGTTGAGGTTAAGATCCATATAGAGTACTAAGATATATTGAATAAAGTTGCAAGCCATAGGTTTAATAGTAAATATCTAATATAGTTGGACTCTAATACTAAAATGATAATGTGAAATAACCAAAATAAGTATTCTAATACTAGAAAGTGGTTGTCAATTCATAAATTTAGAAGTCACTCCAATGAAAAGTTTGGGATAAAAAACTAGATACTTACATAGCTTGAATAAATGTGTATAATTAATTTGAAACTAGATAAATTAATATTATCATGGATTCTAAGCATAGTGTTATGTTTGGCACAACAAACATCTTGACATCCTCAAAAATGAATTCATAGTATAAAAAGGGTTCCATTCTCAAATGTGGATTAATGGTCAAATGTTACACTTCATTGTTCATAATGGAAGTAAAAAAACATCATTGATCATAAATTAGTTTTAATATTTAACTTGTCATTGATGCCTCATATAAAACCATAATCCATTATATGGTACAATGTAGGATCTATGTAGTTTTAAAATAATTATAAAAACCATAAAGGCATACAAATTAAGAACATAATATAATGTCAGGTGAATTTCATATAGGTATACAATGTTAATAAAACATACATTACCATAAATGTATATAAAAAATTATAGTATCTAATGTCGGGTGAATGTCATACACATACAATGCCAAAAATGCATACATTGTCATATATGAATTAAAAAAGTACATCATATAAGACATACTAATCATAACATATCCTCCTTATCTTTGCCTTCCATGAATAATACTCTCCCTATGATGCACTCTTTGTAGATGGAGATCCCTTGAATGCCTTGGATTTCTCCAAAATCTGACTATGGGTCTTATGTTCATAGCTTACTTGTAGCTAAATCTTTTAAAATACAAATATTATTATAAAAATAACATAATATACATGAAAAAATTTAATAAACTAATTTTAAACTAGAATAAAAAATCATTTAAACATGCACTTAAGCAATCTCATGGTTTTGATCAATCTACTTGTGATGCTCAATTGGGTCAGTGATAGGTTAAACTACATGAATAGGTGTGTAAAATGAGGAATAAACATGAGGATATATAATATTACTTATCTAAATTGGAGTGTTAGATGTTATCTAACAACCCTACATACATAATACATTTCACATGAGTTATATTTACCCAAGTATGTAGTAAAATTATTAAAACAAATCTACTTTTACAATTCAAAATTACAAGTTAATACATACCTCTATGAGCTCCTATGCATATGTAATTATAGTATTAATACCTATTCCTATCTTGGATTGTAGTGATGGAGGACTGTATACTTTAGTCATCAAATTAACAAATAACATCGCTTAGTTTTCTAGAAACTATTAAAGAATATGGAAAAAAATTCTTCTTTAGTAAACCAAGAGTGTATTTAATAGAAGTGTACTTAAAAATATTAGATCCTTGATAGATAAATTCAACTTAAGTATAAGATAAATATACATAGAGAAAATTTACATAGATTATAATGTTAACTCAAAATTTTACCTCTATATACATAAATGGTGTTATACTAATAGACAGATGTAATAGTGGATGGCCAACTAATTGGATTCATAAATGTAAACATAGGCTTAGTAAGATAAAAAATTGTAGCTATGGATTGTGATGATAAAGGCATTGTATCCTATTCAAACATAAAAATTTACATATATAGTATTCAATTTATGTGTAAATTAACTGTTAGATTTTAAATTTGAAAATATAACTTAAACTTAACATGAAATTTATATAAAAGATACATTAATGCACCTGAAGATTGACATGTTCACATAAAATGTGCATTCCAAAATTAATCACTCAAAATTATATCATACAATCCCTCTAAATCACCATCATCATCATCCAAAGTTCCAATGCATATAACACCATAATATCTATAGGGGTGGAGTTGATTATGCACATTAGGTGGAGTATTGCCAACATCAATCTCTAAAATCCTACTTTCAAGTTGAAGGAGTGTATCAGTAAGTGCATTAAGCACATGAAGAGTGATAATATCCATGACCTCATTCAATTTATAGGGAATCTATGGATGAAGTGGATTTTGGGTATGGATCCTTACAAGTTGATTAGGTGCATGATGTACACCTAGTCAATCCTATGTAGAGGATTTCCCTCGGCCTTGAAACTCACCATAGTAAAAATAGTTTGGAATATCATTAAGTAAAATCTCACAGTAGAGTTTCCTCTAAAAATACAATGGGATATCATGGTTTTTACATGGTGGATAATCAATCATCATCCACCATCAGTCCTAAAAATTGGATGTAATCAAATTATGTTGGAATCAATGGATTGGGAAATTTTTAGCAGTTAGTGGAAATGGTGCATTAGTGGTTGGGTTGATAAGGAAAATAATTATTCTTTTGATATTTAATTGTTTGTCACCTCATGTGTTGACAATTTTTTAACATATTCAACCCTACACCTATCCCTATACGATGCCTATCTATCAATTTGACTTGTTATCATGTCAACATGACCTAATATAAATTTTAGGGTATTGGCCATATAGGTACAATGGGTGTTGCTGGAAATGGGGTCCATTATTATCCTAATTATTTTCTCAATATCAATTTTGGTATGCATTATGTGTGTAATTAAATCCTCCTAACTGCATGGGGGATCTTGTGAAACTGTAGGAGGGATAAGAGGGTTATGAGGGTTAGGCAAAGGGTTATGAGGAAGGTTATCATGTTGGTATCTGTCACTATAATGGACTATTCAAAAGAAAAAAATTACCAATTAAAGAATTCAAATAATTAAAAAATGCCAAAATTTAATGTTATTAGGTTTAGCTTTTATCACTTATCTCCTCTCCATAGAGGTATCAATGATTTGGTGAGGTGTTGGGGTTTTTAATGAATATGTGGAAGGGTTTTGGGGTTAACATAAGTAAAACATGATTGTGTGAGGGTAGAAAGGAGGAAATGAAAGTGAAAATGAAATGGAATCATATTTTTTGGGCTCAGTTTCATTTTTTTAGCACACTAAATATGTATGCATTTTTAACACTAATAAATTATACATATTATTGTTGTTTATAATGCATATGCATCATGGTTCTAAAACCTGAGCCTGAATTTGAAATAACACATACATGTTATGTACATAATGTTACACACTATGTCCACAATGCATACATATTATAGAAAATGTCCACAAAATTATCCCCCAAATCCATATACATACCCTCATAATACATACATTCTCACTAGAAGCATTGTCAACCATAACATTATGTATAAATGATTATCAATATTTTCTCT
>JARHVA010000475.1:2810000-2857500 GCA_037957365.1 Torreya grandis
ATTACATAGTCAATATATTATTTAAAATGCATAATGTATTTCACCCAAAAATCCAAATGAACTGTAAACATAGCTGGACCTCATATATCCCAAATAAGATTTTAATTAAGTTTATCACTAAATCTTATACTCTATGATTGGTTTAACAAAATAGAACCAAATCATAAGACCCTATCCAGATGCCTTAAAAACATAATACTCAAACAATGAAATTGCTAGGGCCTATGAACTAAAAATGGATTAAATAAAGAGATTTCATAGAGGAGTATATAACCATCAAAAACACCTACATCCCTACCCCTTTCCCACTGGGTTATGGGGTTGGATGTAGGGTTCTATGTATGGTTGAGCCATCCGTAGAACCCTACATCTAACCCCTCTATATTTTCCATTTTAATTAAAAACAAATTAAAAACCCAAAAATCCATTTAAATTCCAAGATATAATAACATAATATAGGAATTTAATTACAAAACTGACCTATATCAGTTGCTTATTATTCCAAGAAAACTAAATCCATTCCTTCCTTAGCTCAAATTCCTTTGATTTTCCTCTTTCTACCTACTACTCCCTGTATTCATGCCTCCCAATCCTCCTTCTTCTTTCTTTTATTACTTTCCATCACCTTACTCACCATGCATTTATCTTTCCTTCTTAGTAGATAAAACCCTTTAAAATTATGTATGCTAGAATAGCTCAATAGAACCACCTATAAGCTACAATCCACCACCATTTGTCATATAGTCCATAACCAACTCACATCATGATTTTTTTTAATAATAATGGTTTACTGAAGTCAGTGAGTTATTAGAAACCCTAATCATCTCAAAAATCCCAATGGTTCATTTAAATAATCATTATATATCCTTTATAATATTTTCATGCCTTTTAACTTAAACAATGACTTCACTTAGTTTAATTAAATAGACTAAATGATAAGTCATGATCCCTAATATATTTTTCCATGCCACTACTCAATAATCATAATGACTATATATCATGGTTAGAATATATATGACTTTAAAAATATTATTGTAATTGTTACTAGGTCATCCACAACCAAACACTATGCATTTGACCTTCATTATAAGTTAACCCTCTAGGTTTAAATAATAACCATAGGCTTTATCAAATAATTTGACAAACATAATAACATTTATAAAACTATTTCACAATGATTTTATTCTATAACACCTTGAATTATGTTATGTTTAGTCCTATCATTATAAAGTCAAAACACATCTCATTTTACCATGCCAAAAACATTCATTAATACTTAACAAAGATATTATAATTCATTAAGTCTTTTATAGCTTTATATTAATATTAAAATCAATAATAGTAACCTTTTAAATGTAATTAGTCACTAAAAAACTTAATCAATTAATAGCATACATTTCTTATTTATAACAAAGAATCCAAGCAAGCATTCTTAAACAAATATTTATCTATGTATAACACTACAGTAAATCAGGTTAAACTAGTTAGGTATAGATTTATAAAATCAACTAACTAATAACATCAACAACAAATATATTAGTGAAATAATGTTATCATATAACATAATTTGAGAATTCAAAATATCATAACATAGATTCATACATAAAACAAAGCATACCAAAAATATCTACTCAAATAGTTAATCACAAAACATGATATACTATGTAGTGTGTGCATGGGTTTCTACTTTTGCTTTATCATCCTACAATGTCTCCATATACACCACCCTTTCTGATGATGCTCTTCATCCATCACACTTTAAGGGATGGATTTATCCTACATCCACCTCAGAATAATAAAGGTAGTTAGCCCAAAACATAAATATATCCATATAATACTATTATCTAACTAATAAACATGATCATAATGTATAGAATGTAAAAGTACTACTAAGTCATACCAACACAATCATGTAAATTAAGAAACACATAACTATCCCATAATTAGCATATGACATAAATCTTAATCAAATAATAGTTAATTAAATAACAACCATAATAATCTACATATCAAATAAGTTATTTAGCTTAGAGAGAGATTAGGATGTGACATACTTGCCCCTAAAGCTATTCATCATCTTGATGACATTTATTCAAACACAAGTTTTAAATTTAAAACATTATTCAGTATAAAAATAATATAATATACATCAACATATCAAGAAAATAAATGTGAAAATAGCCTATAAAACTCACATAGTCCTCCCAAGTGGTACTATCTTCAAAATATTAGTCCCATTGGACCTTGCACTATGACATTTCTATATAACATAAAATAAGTTTGTGAGTGTCAATTATTTTGATTGGTTCTACCATGACAACCTTGGGATATAAAATGTGCAAAGCATTCTAATCCAACACATGTGAAGGATTAACAACATACTTTTTAAGATAAGACACATGGAAGATATTATGCAAAAGAGCTAAAAATAGTGTAAATGCAATACTATATGGTATAGGATTGACTGCTTATAAAACTTTGAAGGGTACCACATATCTTTATCAAAGTTGTTTAGAATTTTTGAATTTAATCAAGATTTTATGGGGCTTAACCCACATAAACACTTTATCACCTATAGAATACTACCTAGTTATTTTCTTCAGATCAACATAAATTTTCTATCTATCATTGGCCTTAAATAACCTCTACCTAATTGACCTAAATTACTCTTCCATTTCTGAAGGCATATTAGGTCCATAGACTATCTTGTTTTCTAACCTATCCCAACTGACTAGTGTTTTACATCTCCTTCTGTATAATGCCTCAAATGAAATCATATTCAATGTTGATTAGTATGAGTTGTTGTAAGAAAAATCATCCAATGGAAGGTACTCCTTCCCATTTGTATTGATAATATATGCAATACATATAAAGGAGATATTCTAGAACCTGGTTAACTTGCTCTATCTATCCATCATTTTGTGGGTGATAAGCAGTGCTAAACATCAACTACATGCCCAAAACTAAATTCAAAGTCAACCAAAACCTAGAAGTCATCCTCAGATCTTGATCTAAAATGATCTTCTCTAGAAAACAATTTAATCAATACACTTATTTCATGAATCTCTTCACAATCATAGGTGCATCATTTATTAAGTTTCTTAGTATGAAGTGGGATACCTTGGTTAGTTTGTCAACTACAACCAAGATCATATCATGTTAGCTTTTTGATAATGATAACCTTTAGATAAATTCCATACTAATCACTTTCCACTTACATATTGGTATATCATGTGGATATAAAAATCTATCGAGATGCACATGTTCAACTTTCATATGCTGACATTTCAAAGAACAAGACATAAAATCTATTACATCTTTCTTGATTCCTTTTAAAAAATAGAGTGGTTTAAGCTTATCCATGAGCTTGGTTACTCCTGAATGTCCTAAATATGGAGAATTTTTCAATTCCTTTATCACTTTGCTCCTTAAATTCTCTCTATCATGCACATACATCTTACCATTATACTATAAAATATCATCACTCTCTACTTTGAACCCCTTATACCTAGGATTTTGAGCATTCTTAGACAATGCCTTCCTAACTTGATCATAGAATTCATCTCTTGCCGAGAATTTGATTATGTAATCTTAAAAAGTACTCCTAATAGTATCCATGACTATTATGTACCTTTAATGACTTAGAGTATAAGCTTCTCTATTATCATTACCTTTGATATAGTTAATATCAAAATCATAATTAGATAAGAATTCTAACCATCATCTTTGATAAGCATTCAAATTTGGTTGGGTGAAGATGTACTTGAGTATGAAGTTATCAGTCTCAAGTTCAAATGGTTTCCCTAATAGATAATGCCTCCAAACTTTTAAAGCATGCATAATTAACTTAATTTATATGTCATGAGGGGCATAATTCACCTTATCTGGATTTAGTTTCCTAGACCCATAGGCTAGCACTGAGCCATCCTACATAATAAATCCTCCAATTCCATCCCTAAATGTATTGGTGATCATTAATAATTGACCATTAGGATTATAAAATCTTAGCACTAGTGATGAATTAAGCCTCATTTTGAGTTCTTAAAAGGCCATCTCACACTTTTTTGATTAGACAAAACTCTAATTCTTTGATTGAAGAGAGGTAATTAGATTAGCTATCTTAGATAAATTTAGAATAATTTTCCTATAATATCTCACTAATCCGATGAAAATTCTTATCTCATGCAAATTACTTGGTTATATCCACTCCATTATGGCTCTTATATTCACTAGATCCACTAAAATACCATCCACAAAGATAATGTATTCCAAATACTATACTTTTTTTTGGTAAAAATGTACATTAAGAAAATTTTACATAAAACATGTGCTTACATAAATACTATAAAACCAATTCCAAATTTTGTAAGTGATCTTACTCATCCTTAGAATAAGTGAGGATGTCATCTATAAATACCAAAACAAAATGATCTACTTAGTATTTGAACATACTATTCATAATATTCATAAATGTTGCTTGAGAATTTGCCAATCTAAATGGTAACACTATGAAATCATAATTCCCATATCAATTTTTGATCATTATTTTCAAAATATCTTCTTCACGAATTCCTAAAATGATGATACCCAACTCTAATATCAATATTAAAAAAGACTTTTGATCCTTGCATTTTATCAAAGAGATCATAAATGCAAGGAAATTAATCTCTATTATTGATCATTGATTTATTTAACATCTTGTAATCTATACATAGGTGAAGAGTGTCATCCTTCTTGATGAAGATAACTAGTGCACCCCATTGTGACACACTTGGTCAAATTAAATCTTTCAACAACAAATCCTAATGTTTTTCCTTCAAATCAATAAATTTGATGGTTTTCATTCTATATGGTGCCTTAGATTGTAGTTATAATCTAGGTATGATATCAATAAATAATTCAAACTCACACTTGGGTGGTAATCTTGGTAATTCTTCTAAAAACATCTCATGGAATTTTATTATAAAATGTTAATATTAAATGGATGTTCCTTAGACTCCATCTGATTTATCTTAATGATAAATTCTTGGTATCCCTTCCTTTGAGATTTATTAAGTTGAATTGTATAAATCTACCTTACCTTCAACTCCCTTTTCTCACCTTGAAGTTATGTTTGATTTCCAAAATAATCTTGACACTCAACCTTCTTTAAATAATAGTAAACCTTGGTTTTATGCTTTGTAATCCAATTGACGCTTAGTATCACATTATATGAACTCAATGGTGATGTAAGAAGATCCACTAATATAGTGAATTTAGGTAACCTAATTTCTATTTCAACTAGACACATGTCATCTTTGATCTTTGAGTCATTCTCATACTAAAAAAACCACACATTTTCCATAACTCTAGATTTTATAGACAATTTGCTAAGCACTATATTTGAAATGAAACATTTTTTAGCTCTTGTGCTAATGAAAATAGAAACTAGATAATTAAAAATATACTTAACAGTTATATGGGCAAATCTTGATACTCAACCTTAATATTGTTAATAGTTTCATGAATCTGATGCTATAATGTACCTTGCTAAGAAGAACCCTTTTCCTTTAACTTGTCTTGAGGATATTATCAAGCATAATGGTCACCTCCACATATGAGACAACATCTAATTGGTCCTTTCTTGTCAAAGTATTAGTTTCCATTAAAACCACCTTTGAAATCATTACCAAGTTTCCTAGTCCCTAAACCATTGTTAAATTGACATTTTGATTCTTAAACTAACTATTGGAGTCTCCACTCCTCTACTTCTAGTTATTATTCTTGAAAGTTAGTTTAGAACATCCAAACTTCCTTTTGAACTTATCTATAACTTGGACAAGATATTTCAATTTATGTTCTTTCTTCTCAAACCCCTGATCCATGGTAGTTGGACCATGCACATCTACTTCACAACTAATTTTGGGTTTTAATCTCATGATAAATTTTTCATCTACTTGATACTGAGGTAGATAATTAAGGAGCTTGGTAAATTTCTCCCAATATTCATTCATCGATACATCCCTTTGCTTAATATTAATATTCTAGAAATATGTAATATTTTGATCAAATTATAGTTTTGAAAACCATCATGACCTAAATAACATCAAAAACTATTCCCAAGTGGTGGTGGTTGAGTTGAGGTTAATCTCAAGCTTCTTGTTTTCCCACTAAGTTAGTACTTCACTAGCAAGCTAATAAAATCCCCAAATTGATTTTTTGAATTTAGAATAATTTTGAATTTTGAAATATTTATCCATTTCTATTAGCCATTTTTCAAATACATCTCCCAATATATTTCCTTCAAATTTGGGTCAATTTGCATTTTTCATATCCCATGCTAACTCTATAACTACTCAAGATCTTGTATCCTATGGAACTTCATCTTGCATCTACTATTAAGGATGTTCTTACTCATTAGGATGATCTTTAGGTTCTTCTTGAGAATTTTCCTCTTCATGGCCATGCATTTTTTCTTCTAGAGTTGTGATTTAGTCCCTTGTCTCTAGCATGGTCATGCGGATTTGGTCTAACTTTATAGCTTGCTCAACATCAAATTGATTTGGATCAAAAGGGGGTTTGGTATTCAAATTACCCTCAACTCCTATTCTATCATAGACCATTATTCTTCCTCGTTATTAGGAAAATAATTTTTCATGAGTAGATACATTATTTACTAGAGTTTGAGCCTCAACTTTGATACCATAATGTAACAACCCCATTGGGCTTTAATGAAATATAGTATTTAAAAAAATTAATTACATATATTCATATTAAATATTTCACCATAATAAATCTAATTAGTGATGTTTAAAAAAATGCATTCATTTAGTTAACTAAAAGGTTTATAGCTAATCAACTTAGCTAAGGACCACCATGAACATATATAAACATCATGAATAATGCAAAAAAAAATAATTACTAGATCTAAATCATTAATGAAATAATACAAATTTAACTACAACTGATACAACATTACAACCACTATTGTATAAGTACAATGAATAAATATTACAATTTTTAGCAATCAATATATCTCAAATAATAATTCATGATACAAAGTTATAGAGAGAATGAATCTCCACGGCTCAAGTATTAATTTGTAATCTCAAGTGTAGTCTATAGTTTAGTACTCCATCTAGGAGGGAGATCATCATTTGAGTGATTTTCCACACCAACCATGGACCATAGATCCCCTACACTATCTCCTAACAAGGGTATGGCCTTCCCTTCATGGATGGGTAGATGATGATTGTGTGAGAAACTAGAGTGACAAACTAGAACCTATGTGTTATAGATATCTAATACATAATGTGTATCATAAATAAATTTATTCTAACATGATATTGCATAAATATAAAAACTATATCAACATATGAAATGACAATGTTTAATTATAAATATTGCTTTGGATAATGCTTTTAATAATTAATAATATCTAGGATCAATCAAATTCATACACACCACTTAATTAGATTCACCTCATCTTGCATTGATGGTGTTAATTAAGACAATGGAATCTATCATGTACTTATTTAGAGTCATGAATGGGAGATTAGACTGAAATATATAATGATATAAAAAATAATAGATTGATTTAAAATATTTTCCTTTAGTTGATAAAAATATGCTACGTATAGAAATATCAAATACACACATTTAGGCCATCAAATGTAATGCAATGAATCAAATATCATCTAGTTTATTATAGAATAATAAATAAAATCTAAAATAGTCCTTAATATAACATCTAGGTAATGATCATATCTAAAATGCTAATTACCCAGATCACAAGGTAATGTATAATGTTATTACATCCCCAAAACAAACAGTATAACATAGGCTATATATTTTTTCATATTCAACATATATAACAAAATCCAGCCAAAATATCTTTATATGTTTTATATTCAAAACCCTTAAATACCTTATTTTAATGCTTTTATACAACATTAAAATATATGAAAGCACTTTTTTCACACTATTATGGTATTTAATATTTTAAAGCATATCCTAGCTATGAACATAGATGTATGTGTGTGTGTATGGTATAAATTACATGGTTTTTTAATATGTTATAGATTTCAATAAGATTATACCCCATATATATATATATATATATATATATATATATAACTCACAAGTATGATTTCAATATAATATAAGTAATTTATTGTATACAATATACTCTAAGAAGACATCCACTGTCAAATGTCTTAGAGTATTCTGTATACTCTAAGTATACATCTAGATAAAAATATAATCGTAGAATCCTTTTGAAAACTAGATAAATCCCAAAATACTTGTCTGACTAGAAACAAACAAAATTTCATGTGAATCCCCATTCATACAGAACAAATCATTTATACTCCAATTCCATTTATTTAAATTACTCAAACCATTCAGTTCATAAAAACATTTAAATCAATTATATATAAATATGATCAACATAATTTTAGTCATTTTATGTCTAATGATATGGATTATATGTCTATGTATCATAGCTTTGAAGTTACACAGTCCACAAAATAGTATAATTTATAACCAATAACCAATCTATATATATTATCCCATAAAATTCATTTTGTAGAGATACTATGAAATCAATTGAATTATGAATTATAGACATCCAATTATTAACACCATTTGTGTTGAAATTATCAATCTTACTCGAATTACATTCAAATGCACATTTTAGGTCAAAATCCAAAAAATGTCCTAAATGGTTCAAAATTGTCATTTACAAGTGCCATTTTATGTCAAAGTATCAATAAATAGGGTAATGAATTTTATGGTCTAGCTAATTTTGATTAGATCATTTCAAGTCAAAATGACCATTTCGCTATTTAGTGCTTTGGATCACTCTTTTCTTCTAATTCATTCATACACATCATGTACCTTTTTTATTTTCTATTAGCGACATTCTAAATTGGAATATGGTTCAAACACATCTATAATCACCTTATAATTCTTCCCAAGTCAAATTATGACCCAATAATATGACTTTTTGACTATTTTGATTAGTTGAGGGCCAATTTTCAAATATTGCACAAATGTTGATTAACCTTGTTTAAGGCTAATTAATCCAAATCAAGAGCTTAAGTGAATATTCCATGAGAGTTGTTGAATATTTATTTTTTAAAATTGATTCTTATTATCTACATCACCTAGTGACATCATCTATGGGGTGGCATCCATCAAGCCATAAGTGCATAAAATATTAGGATTAGGGGTCACCCATGCCTAGTTAATACCTCCCATGCCTCTTCAATGCCCATTATTTCAAGGTCATCTTGAGGATATTTATGGATTTAATTCCAAAGATTAAGATTATCCTCAACCATGCATCTCAATCTTGAGGTGGACATTTTAGGTTGATCTTGACCAATCTTAAAAATCTATAAATAGAGAGGCCATGGATATCATTTCTAACTTACTTTGGTGCAAAGTTATTATGCTCAAATATATTCAAGGATTTAACATTGTAAATCTATAATGCAAAATTATTTACACAAAACTTCATTGATAAGATAGTTTAGTGGTTTACAATCAAGATCCTAGGTTTTATGGAGTGTTCTTGAGGCATTGGAAGATCTTACCACCATTGTTGGCAAAGACAAGGATGCTTAATCAAGGGAGAACATGTTTTTGAGCCACATGGGTATGGTGAATTCATTTGGGAAGGTAATACGGTGTTGATTTCTTTCATGTGTTTCTTCCTATCCTTTGTAATTCCCATAGAAATAGATAAGCTTGGTTAGTTAGTTATTTATGCATGTTTCACAGTTTATGGACTAATGCTTGACTAACTTGCTTTGTAATCCTCTCTACATCTTGGCACACCTAGTGGGACAAGATGCATCCTAAACCTAAAAGATATCCTTTTGAAACTTTACAAAATTAATTTGAGCTTTTAAAACTCTTACAAATTGATTTTCTAACTTTATTTTGACATTTTTGGTTGCCACAATTTTTACATAGTAACTGACATTGATAGAAATACCAACATCAGTTACTAACTTAACTACCATTGATTAGTATAACTAACATTAGTTAGATCTTGGTTAGGTGTAACCAATGTCAGTGGTATTGACCGATGTTGGTCACTATGTTTTTCAAAAAAACATAGATCCAAGAGCTACTTTTCTAAAGTTTCTTATTTTAAACTCAAAAGAGCTTCAAAGCTAAAGGACATGCTAACAATTTTGATATAGGATCAAGATTAAAATTTTATTAAAAAATGTTTAAATCACCTTTGCATGCTTAAAAAATTGACTAGGAACTTTATTTTGGTGTTTAACAAAGAATTTATGTGTTTTTGGTGAATATTTTCAATGTTTGCAACTAAGACCAAGGGGTCAAATGAACATCACCAAGCACTTTATTTGGGTTTAAAATTGAATACACTTGTTAATTATTATTTGGAATAGTTGATTAGATTAATCTTGTTTGAAAAAAAGAGGTATGTTTCATGTATGCTCTTCTATTTGTCCCCTATAGGGAACCCTTGGAATCAAAAGCACCATTCCTATCGTGAGAAAGCCTAGTCCAAGGCTTAGAAAGAAAGTCATCTAAAACACTCCCCCAAAAACTCATCAAAGTTTGGGTGATCTTGAAAATGACCCTAAAGTATTTATACTTACATGATTTATTTATTTATGTAAACTTGGCTTGTGAGGGGGAATTCATCACCTCCTATGAGTTCTTTAGGGAAGCTTTGACCTAGGGTTTCATCTCCTAGCATTGAATTCATTTGACTCTTTTTGAGTTACATGTGGGACATAGTGGTAGTTTGTACTTTTAACTACACTAATCAAATAATAGGATGTAGTGGTTGTATAAAGGGCTAGACCTTTTTTCAACAAGCTGAGTGATATAGACCCAAAATCCATGATTTTCTTTTGCATTGTTTGGCATGAAAGTCATTGTGTAATTGATTCCCTTAGAACATTCAAAACTTGATAGTTTAGTAGACCCCACTTTGTCATACCTTATCAATTTAGACTTAAGATGTTTGGTTTTTATCTTTAGCTTACATGGTCTTGATTTTTATCTAAACTACTTGTTAACTCAATGAGCTTAACCAAAACATATTGTCCTCAATTTTCTTAAGAAAGGGATGCATTACGTTATCCAAATGGAAAATTCATATTTTCCTTGTTTAATTTGTTATCAAAAACTTTGTGTCATTATATCCACTTTGGTGCAGTCATGCTACCCAATTGAGTCTAGAACTTCTACCCACTTTGTTTAAATCCTTCATTTATAATCCACATTTAAAATTGAACCTTTTTAAGTTCTAAGGGTTGATGCATTAAAGTGGGTTTACCATTTGTACACTAAGTTTGTTTTAACTTGGGTTCAATTTTCTATTTATATTGAAGGTCATTTATTAAAACTCAAAATCACATTATCATCATGGTGGACTCAAGTTATCATGCATATCACTCATGCTTTGGGTCCTTAAACATATTTTATCCTACTAGAATCATGTGGCAATGTTGTGCTACGTATTTGGTCCTAGCTTTATATTTAGTGATTCACGTATGTTTTTACATCTTAAGTTTCTTAGTTAATTTTTTATTCTTCATAATCTAGAGATCTTTCCTCTAAACTTCTAAGGTCAACTTGTCAAAGTTAAAACTAGCTTTTCTAGTGTGGGCGTATCATAAAGATCTAGGCTTTGGTATACTAGTTTTCACCTTGGGTCTTTGAGTTACCTTACTCTCTTACGACCTATACAATTTCAAATTTACCAAAGGTTGAGTAATATTGTGAACCAAATCTTCTAAATTATGCATGGTTTTAAACCACCCTCCCTTATAGTCTCATTAGTACCTTGGTTGTTTGTTTAAAAGAGAGTCAAAACATACTTTGATTGGTTATCAAACATTGGTCCAAATTTAGTCAAAACACATAGAGCAACTCTTTTTAGACATGACTCAAAGGTTCACTCATAGTGGGGCCTCTTATCACCTTAGTTATGAGGATGAGAAATTTTATGATGGTCAAGATAACTCCATTATTTTTTATGATATCCCCGTAACAATAGGATTTGGAGATGATTACAATGAACATCAACCCTAAGAAGATCAAGATGAAGCCCTTCTTATATTGATAGAATCAAGTGCTAGACTACCTTCTAACTTTTCTACAGAACAATTGCATACCTTGGTTAGAGAAGGAGAACAATGATGGCAAGAGTAAGCTTTTACAAAAATAGACATACCTTCTTCTTCTAACAAAATAAAGGAAATACAAAAATAGTTGAATCCCACAAATCTAGATCTTCTAGCTAAGATCAAGATAATTAGTCAATGATATGTAGATAAACATGTCATAGACTTAACTAACTCCCTAGTTTCCACTTCAATTCACAATAAGGATTCGAAAGAAAATGAAGATATGGTGGATAGTATACCTCAAATATTAGATGATAACATTACCATAGTGGATCAAAGTAATCTAAAAAAATAGTTAAAGTCACAAGAGACTTTATAAGATGTTCCATTTGACATGAAACATACATTCTTTAATCATCAAGAACCTCTTATTACTTTACAAACTCAAAAACTCAAATATTCAATTTGAATTGAGTAAATCCCTCAAATTAACCAAAGATTGGTAAATAAACATAGACATTTCCAAAATTAGCAAAGTGCAAACCAGCCAAATTCAAGGAATGTTTTACAATCCAAGAATCAACAACCTATGTTCTCAACTCAAGCAACAAATTAGAACCAAATCATGGATTGAAAGGTATATGCTCCCTTTAGATCCATATAAAATTAGGGGCACATTCCACCCCAACAATAACAAAATCAGGGGCACATTTTACCCCAACAACAACAAAATTAGGGGCACATTCCACCCTAACAACAAGAAAATTAGGGGCACATTCCACCCCAATATTAATAGAACCAGGGGCACATTCCACCCCAATAGCATATTATCCAATCCTCAAATGCACCAAATATGCAAGAATGGAATTATATGAAGAAAATTGTCTAAATATTGGAGATGAATAATAGAGTCAAAAATTACAAATTTTATGAGATATGCCCATATCCATTTGACTTATCTATTCTCCAAAACCCATTTCCACCTCACTTTAAGGCACCCAAGTTTGAAAAATACAAAGGTAAAGGAGATCCATGTGAACACATACAATCATTCTTCATCTTGTGTCAAGAGGTTGCTTATAGTAACAAGTACTTACTATGACTTTTTCTACAAAGTTAAGTAGGATAAGCTCTTGATTAGCTACTTAAACTACCTAAGGGATCAGTTGCAGATTGGAATGACTTATCATAAAATTTCATTAACCATTTCACATGTAACATAAAACATGAATTGAATATTGTTGACTTATGTAAAGCCAAATAGTGTGATGGTGAAAGTTTTTTTGCATATCTACAAAGCTGGAGAACATTAGCAGGTTGTTTTCAATACAATTTACTAGACAAATAGTTGGCTGATATCTTTGAATATAATTTGCATCTTGAAGTTGTGTATAATATATGGTTAGCTTGTGCTAACTCATTTGAATAAATTATTAACAAATGAGTGTAGATTGAGAAGTCTCTTATTGTTATGGGCCTTGTTAAGATCTTTGCACAAGGAAAAACATGTAATCAGATGAAATCACTGGATCCTAAAATAGTTACATAGGATAAGTCTAAGGGATTTCAAAAAAATAAGAACATGGTCAAAAATGGGGTGACAAAAATAAGACATGTATGAATGGTACAGACTATGCCTCCTCCAAATGTATAATTAACTCCCTCAAATCTGCTACCTAATTTACAAAGACAACCTCCATGAAGGATGTTTCATAATAATTTTAGCATATTTAGTAGGTTAGGATAATTGGTTGAAAAAATATTAAAAAATATTATTATAGCAAACTTAATTATATGGATAGTATCAAGGCCATTTCCTCAAGATCAACCAAAGCTAGACTAGTACAAAGAGAATAAATGGTGTAACTTTCATCATGTTGCTAGTTACAATGCATATCATTGCATTCAATTATGAAATATTATTGAGGAATTTATTAAAAATGGTGAGCTATAAATTAATTTAGCCCCTAATCAGGACATAAATCAAGATATGGGAATCTACAAAGACCCCTTTCCTTGACATGATCCACCACCACCAAGAAATAATAAAAATAGTCAGAATCAAGGACAGAGGTAGAATCAAAATCAATAATAAGGTCAAAATTGAAATGAACATAATCAATATCATGATCCCCACACTAATAATATGGCTTATAACAATGTGCCTTATGACTATAATAACACTATGGGATGCATTTGTATAACCCACATTACCATTGTTCCTATGACACTGCATGGCCAATCTCATGTTCCTCATAACATGAGACCCATCATTATAGGGTCAAAACCCTCTCCCCATAGTAATACCATGTTGAGTTTGTATCATCATGTTGCTAATTTGTTTACATGGGTTACTAATCCTAAACAATAGTACCATTCTTTAAGGCTCCTCATTAACCCAAAAATACAACACCATTAATTACCCATGAATCACCATTCGAGGCCCTTTACCTCATCATTATAATTATAATGACTCCTTACCACCTCTAGGTTATGTATTTATAAATAGATGCCTGTGAGTTACCATCTAGGGCCCTTCATCCAATTCTTTCCATAAACCCAATGAGAACATTGTGCCAATGGTTCCAAAGCTAAATATTGTTCCAAGAAAGATTAAACTAGTTTAATCCATAATTCAAAGGCCATATAGTATAATGGACCAGTTAGATAACACCCCTGCATAAATTTTCATATTAGAAATATTGAAGACATTTGATGTCCATAGAACCATATTCAACAAAATTTTATAAGAGTCTATTATGCCTAATTATATAAACCTTGATCAATCCCAGAACCTAATTGGACATTTGTCTTCATCTTGAAAAATCACATTTGATCAAAAGGACATGTCCATCCTTGGCCTAAACCATAATAACCCACTATACATTGAGATAATCATTATGGATCATAAGATCAAAAAGGTTTTTATAGATAATGGTTTAGGGTTGAACATCATATCTCTTAAATTGGTGTGATGATTGGGTTACATGAACAAATACATTCAACCAGAGACTATTATAATTAAGGCTTATGAAAATGTCAAGAGGGAGTCATCTAGTATAATTTGGTTGCTAGTCAAGGTTGGGTATATTTCTTATCACACGTTATTCCATATTATGGATATTGAGCTTCCTTATAACATACTTCTTGGTCATCCTTGGATCCATGAAGTACAGGTAGTTCCATCTACTCTTCACCAATGCCTTAAGTTTCCCCATGATGGGATCAAGGTTACTATTCCCACTAATCAACAACCATACCAATATTGCAAACATCTTGAAGTAGAGTTCCATAATTATAACTATTACCTAGGTTCTAAATTCATTTCAAAGAACAAAGCCATCATGTCTCATCCATCTCCATCTAATTATATAGACCCTAGTGATCTAGCCTCCACTTTAACTGATCCATTTCCTGTAGCTCTAGCCAAGTAGGTGGTTATTAAAGACACATGCATTTCCACATATTATCTGAAGGATGTCCCACATATTTAAAAATTACCAAAATCCCCTAAAACATTTGGTAAGCCTAAAAATTCCCAGACTCCTAACAGACCCGATTAGATTTGGCAACCAAAACCTCTTATGATTTTTGTGTCTATAATTACACCAAAGAAATATCAAGAGGCTTTTAATGAGGGAGATTGGTTATATTCTGAGGGCCTTATGGATTGTTTTTAGAATCCAAAATATCCTATCGCTAACATGATAATGGATCATCTTGAATATATAGGGAAAGGCCTTGGCCCCCAGACATAACAAATTTTAAAGCCTTTATCAGCTAGAGTTGTCAATGGGAATCATGGTCTCAAATTTAAACCACAAGAGGATGACCTCATAAGATTTGGTAGTGATTATTATAAAGTGGTTAGTAATGAGACTCTTAGTAGTGACACAACATCCCACTATAGCCTTTTTGATGAGCTTACTTATTCATATTTATTTGATTCAAATACCATGTTGACCATAATACCTATTGAAGCTTCCCATCCTGAAGTAAAAACCCATCATACTGGTGCTTCCCTTCCTAAATTAGGACATTATATCTTTACCATTGGTGCTTCCCATCCTAAAGCAAACCCTCATTGTAACCTATGCCTTTACCATCCTAAACTCATAGATTAGGATCAGTAAAATTTAGTCATATGCCTCGATGAGTTTCAAAATGAAGAATCAATTGTAGAATACATGAGCCTAAGGGATGAATTCCCCATTGGTGATGATAAATAGGGTTTTGATTTTTCATTGACTCATTATAAATACTTTGGAGAGTAGGAAAACTTTCTTGGTCATAGTAAAAAGAAAACATTGAGATATTTAGGTGAAAACCTCTTTGAGGCACTTGTTGATCAAGGAAAAAGTAAAGAAAAAGATAAGCCTTTGAGTGAAAACCTATTTTAGGTGCTCCTAGGTGGGAAATTTTTCTCATCTCTTCAAGATTTAGAAATTCCATCTAGCCCAAGTTCCATAGCTAGTACAAGAATCTTTTTAGAATGACATCAAATATTTGAGCATCTTTCTCTTGAGTTTCTAGAGGTCTTTGCCAATTGGCCTTTACATGAGAAGACATATTTTGATTATTCATATTATCTAAATCTTTGGGAGGAATAAAAAGAAGATATAGTAGAAGAAGATGATCACGACCATACATTTCCTACAATTCTAGAAGATGGATCCACACTCCTTATGGAGAGCATAATAAAAGTGAATTTGGGAACCCATGAGGATCCCAAAAATGTTTATCATGGAGATTACCTTATTGAAGCATAATTGGAACATATTATATACATTATTAAGGCATATATAGACATCTTTGCATGGCCATATTCTAAAATTCTAGGCTTGGATCCATATTTAGTTATGTATCATCTAGTTATTCACCCTAATGCTAAATAAATCAAGCAAAAATTAAGAAAGATGCATCCATGTATCA
The DNA here is from genome assembly GCA_037957365.1 of Torreya grandis. Classification (NCBI taxonomy): domain Eukaryota; kingdom Viridiplantae; phylum Streptophyta; class Pinopsida; order Cupressales; family Taxaceae; genus Torreya; species Torreya grandis. The sequence goes on from JARHVA010000475.1 coordinate 2,827,034, forward strand.
CCCTTTTGGTTAAGGTCAATTTGGATAAGTTGTTAGGGGAAAATTTTATTAGACCACTAGACTACTCTGAATGGATTTCTAACATAGTACCAGTAAGTAAAAAGACCCCAGGCATACGTGTTTATACTAATTTTTTTGATATCAACAAGGCATGTCCCAAATATTATTATCCTCTACCCAATATCAACATGATTGTTGACTCAACTACTAGGTATGAGATTCTATCCTTAATGGATGGATTTTCTACTTATAATCAGATCAAGATAACCCTTCAAGATCAGCATAAGACTACATTGACCACTCCATGGGGGACATTCTATTATAAGTCAAGCCATTTAGTTTGAAGAATGTTAGAACCACATATCAGTGTATAATGAATTTTATCTTCCATGACATGATGCATGACATTGTCAAGGACTATGTTGATGATATACTAGCAAAATCAATAACAAGAGCTAGGCACCTTGATATTCTATGAAGAATATTTGAGAGGCTTCATGCATATAAAGTTTGCTTGAATCCTAAGAAATGTGTCTTTAGAGTCACATCAAGAAAATTTTGTAGGTTTAATTGTATCACAATGAGGGATTGAATTTGAACCTACAAATTTCACCACTATTATGGAAATTCCTCCACCCAACAATCTTAAATAGTTGTGGGGTCTACAAGGCAAGATCTAGTCTATACGTAGGTTCATTTCTCAACTGGTAGATAAGTGCCACTGATTTACCCATATTTTAAATAAAGGGGTGATATTTTAGTGGGATGAAGATTGGATAGAATTTTCAAAGATTAAAACATACTTGTCCAATCCATCGGTCTTAGGACCTCCAACATAAAGAAAGTCATTGCTTCTTTAAATATCAGCCACCAAATATGCACCGGGGGCACTTTTAGTTCAGCATGATGATCATGGTAAGGAACACATGGTTTATTATTTAAGCCACACATTGGTATCCTATGAACATAATTATATTCCTATTGAGAAGGCATGTTTAGCTATGGTGTTTGCCACTCATAAATTACAACATTATATGTTAAATAACAAAACTTTTGTTATCACCAAGGTAGATCCTCTCAAGAGCCTCTTATCTAAAGAAACTCTCCAAAGATCCATGGATAAATGGATTATGCTCCTTAGCAAGTTTGATATTGAATACTAGAATCAGAAGTAATCAAAGGGTATATTCTTATGGACATGTAGAAGCTCTAATTATAGCCACTCAACCCTCTCAACTTTGACCTTATAGATGATTCTATCATGATGATATAATAAACATCATAAGATCTTGAATATCAAACACTCTATTTTGATGGATCCTTCACATCCCAAGGATTTGATCTTGCATATTGTTGATAACACCATTAGGGGATTTGATCCCCAAATCCTTCTATATACAATTTTAGTGTATAAAAAATATGGCCAAATATGAGGCATTGGTTTTAGGGATCCATCTTGACATACAATGGGATATTCAAAGCTTAAAGGTCTATGGAGATTCCTAGCTAATCATAAATTAGACAATTTATTGGTATCAAATAAAAGATGATAATCTTGTCCCTTACAAGAATTTTTTTGATAACCTTAAAAAACATTTTAAATCTCTATAGTTTGAGAAAGTTACATGAGTCAATAATAGGTCTACTAATGCCATGGAAATAATTGGTTCCATGATTCAAATACATGATAGTGATAAAGAGTATCAATTCTTGATTGAAACTCTTATTCAGCCAACACATATTTTATCAAATTTAGAGATGATATGCACCATTAATGATCCTAATCTCTCACATGAGCCACCATGGTAGCAATATTTTTATAACTATTTCCATAGCCATGTCTTTCCTAACAACCTTTACAATAACCAACACAAACTTCTCTTTCATCACCTAGCACGTTATATCCTCCTTGGAAACATGCTTTATCAAAAAGGCTATCATGAAATGCTTATTCATTATTTATCTTTGGGAGAATCCAATCTGGCACTAAAGGAGGTTCATGAAGAAATGTGTGGGGCCAATACTAATGGTGTATTCCTAGAAAAGAAACTTCTTAGAATAGGCTATTATTGACCCAAAATGGAGATAGATGCTTGTAATTATGTAAAGAAGTGTGTTCCTTGTTAGTAGCATGGCAACTTGATACATGCACCTTCCTTACCATTTTAGCCAATTACAACACCATGACCATTCTCAACATGGGGTCTTGATCTCATTTGGAAAATTAACCCAACATCTTCAGATGGCCATAATCACATTTTGACTACAAATGAGTACTTTAGAAAATATATTAAGGCCATTCCTCTGACTTATGTTATTGGGAAACAAATAGCCTAATTCATTCATTACTATATCATCTGTCGATATGGCATCTTAGCCTATATTATATCTAATAATGGTGGATCCTTTATAAACCAAGATGTGAAATATCTTTGTGAAAAATTAAAGATTAAGCACAAGAAATTCACTCCATATAACCCACAAGGCAATGGACAAGATGAGGCATCAAGTAAAACCATTCTATCCATCTTAAAAAATATTGTAAATGATGTTGGCCATAATTAGCACTTACAACTCTTTCCTTCCCTCTGGGATTACAAAACCAATCATCGCACCCTAATTGGAGCTACTCCATACTCCCTTGTTTTGGCATTGAATCTATCATCTTGATCAAGATTGAGATATCATCATTAAGAATATCACTAGAGAACATTGAAGATGATGAAGACTATAGATCCTCACAACTGTAAGAACTATAACTTCTTGATGCTAAGTGTTTGGCTGCACTAGAAAACTTGCAAGCCTATCAGAATAGATTGTGGAAAAGCTAAAATAAATGTATTTTCCCTTGATAATTTGAGATTGGTGACTTAGTTTTGAAAGAGAACTAGAAGAACATAAATGTTGAACCTAAAAAGAAAGGCAAGTTTTAGCCTAATTGGTTAGGACCATACATTGTCATGAAAAACTATGGAGCATGTGCATATCAATTAGCTAAACCTAATGGTGAAGAACTTTCAGAGCCCATTAACATCATACACCTTAAGAAGTTCTATGTATGAAAAACTTTGAACCATTATTTTATAAAACCCCTAACTTGGGGGTAACTTGTGCTATCATAATTTTATCCCACCCTTTTATGTTACCTTGGTCGTATTTTATACCACCCTAGTCCATTTTTCATGAATCTTGATGGTAAAGGCCTTGAAATCTTAGTACTTTGAACACATTATTTATCCCATTCTAGATTTTTCTCTTCAAAATGCATATTCTATATTATGTCTAGGACATGTTATAAGCTTGAACAATTTTTGTCCCTTGACCAATTGTGATCTTGATTATGTCTCATGAGCATTATGAACATCTTCAATAGCAGTTCTACATAGTAGTTCAGCCAAAACAACCTTGTGCAACTTTCGATAGGTGAATAACCACATCTTCTTAGTACAAGTATTTTGCTACATTCTTATTTTATAAATAACCTTGATCTTTCCAATTTGTAAGCATGTGTTGTTGTAGCTAGCTTAGCTATCTTATTAGAATCTCTACTCTCAAGACATGCATCTCCTTGACTAGATGGTCCTATCTTGTGCATATTTTATCCCAAAAATACCAAAAACATCAAAAAATGATCCATAAAAGAACAAAAACATTGTCTCATGGTTATATACATTTGTACATTCTCATTCCACCATCCCACACTCTCACTATTTTGTGAGCAACTGTTAAGTTTGAATGCTCTCATCATTTTACGAGAAACTATTAAGTATGAAAACTCTCACCATTTTATGATCAAATATTAAGTTTGAATGCGCTAACCATTTTGTGAGAAGTTGTTAAGTTAGAATGCTCTTGCCATTTTTCAATTATAGAAACACTAGTTCATTTCTTCTTATCCCATGCACTTGCCATTTTTCAAGATCATTCTTTCTCATCTCATCATCTTCTTGTTTGTAGACCATTCTCATTTGTTTGTCATATCTTCCATTTCTTCTATAACATTAATCATGTTGGTATGATCATCATTTTTATTCTATCCCATTTCCTGGGAGAACTACATTTGGCCTAAAGTTCATGTTGGAACATGCATCCATGGAACTATGTAGGCAACATCCCCTTGTCTTATACATCTATAAGTAGCTCAACTAACCCCTTCCTTTTATTCTCTTCCACCATTTCTTCTATCATTGTGCCTCTTTAATTATGGAAGAATTTTCATGTCATTGTTCTTTGTTATGATGTGGTGGAAAGTAACCTCTACCACACATGCATGAACATTTGTCTTTAAGTTGCACTAACTTGGTTTTTTGTTTGTGTGTGTTTATTAGATTTTTTTTTGGTGTTTTGTTGTGTTTTTTTGTGCTTTCACACCTCTTCTTTTATTTCTTCTCCTTCTCTCTTTTTTATTACTTCTTATCTCTTCTTGGTCTTATGTTTTTTTTGTTTGTTTTTACTTATCTCTTTTGTGTTTCATAACATCTTGATAATTCACATGGCTCTCAATTGTTTATATATTGATCATATGTTATTATGTTGTTCTTGGACCATTTTTTTTATTTTATTGTTGTTGGTGTATTGTTTTTATGTTTTATTTTGCATTTTTGCTCAAGAATGCCTTGATGGTACACATGGATCTTGATTATTCATATCTTGGTCTCATGTTGTTAAGACATTCTTGACTTTTGTTTTTTAAACATTTTAATTCTTATCTTATGTATTGATATATCATATCTTGATTTCTAGTTAGTTTCATTTATGTTTTTCTTTTTCTTTGTCTTGTCCTTTTTGTTTAAATGTAAATCAATGTAACTCAGTTTTTTATCATTATTTTACCATTATCATTAGTTATATATATTCACATTTGAATTGGCTCAACGCAATTGGAATCTTATGTCGTTCTAAGTTATTTATACTTATAATGCATAATTTATTTTTCTATAGAAAGAACTTTGTCCTTAGGTCTCAACATCTTAACATCAACATTAGCCTTGATGAATGATTCTCAAGAACACTCTATAAAACCTAGGCTCATGATATGGAATTAGGCTTCTAGGTAGCATGCATTTTAGGATTATTTGTCTATGATTAGATGTGTATCTCTTCACATACATTATGAGTCTAATTAATTATCTCTCATTTTTCATCATTTATCATTTCATTCGCTCCCAAACTTGGGTGAGCTACATTAGCCTAAAGTTTATAATGGAACATGAGTCCATAAAAATATGTAGGCAACACTTAATTTATATTGAGGTTAGCTTAGATATCTCCATTCTTCTTTTCATCTCAATCATCACTTTGTGCATTCTCATATGTTTGGCTTTGTATGGCTTGTTAAGCCATTACCCCATTGCATATATGTTTGTGCCCACTCTCTTTAACCTATCTTTTGGGTTATATCATTAAGCTATTTTTCTTGCCATTTTCCCATGTTGGGGCACAACATTTGAATGCCATCTAAATCAAATCAGCTCTATAGGAGAAAATCATTAATTATTCTTTATCAATGATAAAAAAATTCCCTACTAAGGCACAACTATTTTATCAGGATCAAATCTTCTCTACTAGAGCACTTCTTATTATCTTCTCTTTGGAGACCCCATTCTATTGGTCCTTCCCTTCCTAAAGTAGAATGTTCTCCCTTTTCCTCTAATCTAATATTTCCACATTAAATTCCATGATGGCAATATTTTAGTGTGTAATTTATCTTGGGATTGATCAATGTCATAAGGTCATAGCTTGTACTCTTAAATTGGGTATGTTTAAAGTGTGTCCCTTACATTTATGGATTATACGTTTCACATTCCCCCCATCTTTGGGGCCTATTATACTTCTAATTATATTTTTATCATTAATGGTAATCACATGTTTAAGAATTAGCTCATATGGATGTGATCTATTCCATGGGTTAATCTCTCACTTTCTCTCTCTTTTTGAGATTCTATCCTTCTATTTCATCCTAACATGCCCTCTCGAGGGGGCATCATGGGTCTATTCTAATTTTTTATTGACAATTTTTTTCTTTGAAAAGATGTTGCTTCACCTAAATGTTTCACTATGCCTTCTCAAATAGGGGCAAAATGTAGACATCTAATTCTTAACACCATTTATGTTGAAATTTTCAATCTTAATCGAATTGTACTCAAATGGACATTTTAGGTCAAAATCCATAAAACATCCTGATGGTTTAAACTTGCCATTTAAAAGTGCCATTTTAGGTCAAAGTATCCCTAAATAGGGTAATACATTTTATTGGCCAACTAACTTTAATCAAATCATTTCAAGTCAAAATGACCATTTCACCATTTAGTGCTCTAGATCACTCTTTTCTTATAATCCATTGGTACACATCATGCACCTTTGTTATTTGATATTGGAGACATCCTAAATGGGAATATGGTTCCAATGCATCTAGTGTCACCTTCTAATTCTTTCCAAGTCAAATTATAACCCAACAATATGACTTTTTGACTATTTTAATTAGTTGAGGGCCAATTTTCAAATAATTGCATAAATGTTGATTAACCTTGTTTAAGGCTAATTAATTCAAATCAAGAGCTTGAGTGGATTTTACATGAGAGTTGTTGAATATTTCTTTTTGAAAATTGATTCTTGTTATCTACATCACCTAGTGACATCATCTATGGGGTGGCATCCATAAAGCCATAAGTGCATAAAATATTAGGATTATGGGTTACCCATGCCTAGTTAATGCCTCCCATGCCTCTTCAATGACCCTTATTCTAAGGTCATCATAAGGATATTTATGGATTTAATTCCAAATATTATGATTATCCTTAACCACACATCTCAATCTTAAGATGGTGGTTCAAGTTGACCCTGAAAAAATCTCAAAAATCTATAAATAAAGATTCTATGCAACTCATTCCTAAGCTATTTTGGTGAAAAGTTATTATGCTCAAATATCTTCAAATCTTGAACATTGAAAATTTATAATGCTAAATTGTCTCCACAAGCTTCATTGATAGGATATTTTAGTGGTTTACAATCAAGATCCTAGGTTTTATGGAGTGTTCTTGAGGCATTGGAGGAGCTTACCACCATTGTTGACAAAGACAAGGATGCTTGATTAAGGGAGAACATGTTTTTGATCCACATGGGTATGGTGAATCCATTTGGGAAGGTAATATGGTGTTTCGTCCTTTCATTTGTTTCTTTTTATCCTTTGTAATTCCCATAGGAATAAATTGGCTTGGTTAGTTAGTGCTTTATGCATGTTTCATAGTTTATGGACTGATGTTTGACTAACTTACTTTGTAATCCTATCTAAATGAATTAATTCCTTTATCTAGACTTACATAATTCTTATACAAGTAAATATACAATAAAATTCTTAAACATGAACTAGCCTTAATACATACATTGTTGTAATAGTCAGTTCAATAGATAAACTAATTCACCCAAGACTTTGTATATTACTTAATCAACTAGAAGTCTATTGTTGGCATCCATACCTGATTCAAGACTTATTATAGTGAGGACTTGACTTGAATAAACATATATATAATGACAATATATGGCTAAAGACTCCTATAAATCTCACTGAGTATATACTACATAACCGATTTCATAAAACCATGTTTAATCTTTACTAACAGTATTTAATTAAAGCCCTAACCTTTCAATTTTATATTTGTGTATATATATAAATATGTGTATATATATATATTATGAATAATTTTAACCCCCCCCCACACACACACATATGGGTTAAAATTCTTGATAATATGTGTATTTCAACCCACATATATATATATATATATATATATATATATATATATATATATATATATATACACTAACTATAAATCTCTCTCTATATATATATATGGCTAAGACTCCTATAAATCTCACTGAGTATATACTACATAACCAATTTCATAAAACCATGTTTAATCTTTACTAACAATATTTAATTAAATCCCTGACCTTTCAATTTTATATTTGTGTCTATATATAAATATGTGTGTATGTATATATATTATGAATAATTTTAACCCACACACACACACACACACACATGGGTTAAAATTCTTGATAATATGTGTATTTTAACCCATATATATATATATATATATATATATATATATATATATATATATATATATATATATATATATATATATAGACACACACACACACACACATTCATAGCCAAATGATTAAAAAAAACATAACGTATATATAAAATTACATAGTCAATATGTTATTAAAACACATAACGTATTTCACCCAAAAATCCAAATTAAGTGTGTGTGTACACACACACACACACACACACACACACACACACACACACACACACATTCATATCCAAATGATTTATAAAAACATAATGTATATATAAAATTGCATAGTCAATATGTTATTAAAACACATAACGTATTTCACCCAAAAATCCAAATTAAGTGTAAACACAATCAAATCTCATATATACCAAATAGGATTTTACTTAAGTTAAGCACTAAATATTATGATATATGATTGGTTCAACAAACTAAAACCAAAGCATAAGACCATATCCAAATGCCTTAAAATGTAATACTTAAATAATGAATTTATCAGGGCTTAAGAATTGAAAAATGATTAAGGATACAAATTTCATATAGGTGTATATAACCATGGAAAACACCTACATCCCTACCCCCTTCCCTTTGGGTTATGGGGTTGGATGTAGGGTTCTGTGGATGGCTAAGCCATCCACAGGACCTTACATGAAGCCCCCTATATATTTTCCATTTTAATTTCAAAACAAATAAAAATCTCAAAACCCTGTTTCAATTCTAAGATCCAATAACATAATACAAGAATTCAATTACAAAATTGACCTATATCAGTTGCTTATTAAGCCAAGAAATCTATAAACCTTCCTTTTTTAGTTGAATTCCTTTTATTTTCATATTTCTACCTATTACTTTTCATATTTGTGCCTCCCAATCCTCCTTATTTACTTTATCCCTTTCCATCACCTTACTCACCATAAATTTATGATTCTTTTTCAGTATATAAAACCCATTAAAATTATTCATGCTAGAATATATCAATAAAACCCTCACTAAACTATAGTCCACCACCATTTCTCATGCAGTCCATAACCAACCTGCATGATGATTTTTTTATAAAAATGATGGTTAACTAAAGTTTTAGATTAAGGTAAAATCAGGTTTTGAAGGGACCCCAAAACCCAAGTACAAAGAAAGAAAGATAAAGCCTCAATGACCACAGGCAGAACCTAAAAACTACTACAGAGAAGTAGCAAAAACAAGTTTTATATGCACCTAAAACCACCAAAAAGACCACCGGTCAAAACCCAAATTTAACAAAGATCTGGCTACACCATAGACAGAAGATTACAAAAAGAAACCAAAGAATAGGACCAGTAAACATAACCAACAAGAAGAACCAGACTATTCTTCCAGTTCCAAAATCATTTTCACAGTTTCTTTACCTTTCACAACAGTAGTATCCTGAGTAGTAGTTGCTGCCAACTTGGCTCCCTCTTGTGTAGCCTTATTTCTAGAGCTTTGTCTCATCCTTTTGCTAGGCCCCTCTAAGGATTTGGTCTCCTCGTTTACTCTTTTTCCAATATTGACAGCAGCAGCACAAATATTAGACGTTACTTCCTCCATTTTCATTCTGTTCTCCTTAATGAGTTACCGAAGGTTATTCTCATAATCTTTGAGCTTGATGGGGATATCTCTTATCTATTTTTCCATGATGTTAATTTTGTTCCATGCAGCTTTCTGGTTATCTTCCATAATTCCCACTTTCCTTTTGAGATCCTTAATCTCCTTACACATCCAAGAAGCAAATTGGAGAGAAGCCTCTGCTTTGCAATTAACCCAACTCATAGGTGTGTGTATACCATCGTTCTACCCCTTCTCTCTCCATTCCTCAGTATTCTTATTGGGACTATTCCCACCTTCTTCAAAGTGATCCACTCGGCCCCTTTGATACTGTTCTTTGGTTCCAGTTTGAATTTCCATGTCCATTTCTTGATTGTCATCCTGAACTGTATTTTCCTTTTCATTTCTTGAAATAGGGTCCTTAACCAGGCCATCCTAGACAATATCTTCCTCTGACATATTCTGATTTTCCTCAGTTTCTTCTTTACTATTTTTAGATTCCTCCTCTTTGCTGACTCCTTTCTCATTCTTCTCTTGACATTCTTCATCCTCATTTGAATTTGTATTCCAGCTTTCAGTTCCTTCTTCTTCCACCAAATTTTCCTCCCTGGGTTTATCAGTTCTCTCCCGCTCTGTATCTTCTTCTACATTCTAATTATTGGCCCTAGGGAACTTGATTTTGTCTTTCACTTTTACGATTTCACTCTTTTTGCTCCCAGACTCCTGATTTTTCCCCTGGTTAGGGTTCTTAACCATAGCTTTATTCTTGTAGTAGCCTTTGATTAACAAAATTAGGCCTTCATGCAGGATAGGACGCATTTCCTTCTTGTGAGTAAATAAACTTTGGACCAAAGAATAACACAAGTAAAAGGGAAAAGATAGTCTTACCTTGTGCCTGAAATGATTAAGGAAGACAAAGTGGAATTTACGCACTCTCTTGCTCCTTCCATCCAGAATAAAATACTCCCTTATATAGCATAAGACATCCCTCCATATCCCCTTAATCTGTTCCAATTCATAGAAATCTCCATTCTTGATCAGCTTCTGCTCTTCCACATTCGTCTAAAGTTAACTAAAGTTAATGAGTGATTATAAACCCTAATCATCTCAAAAATTCCTAATGATTTATTTAAATAATAATTATATATCATTTATAATATTCTCATGCCTTTTGACTTAAATAATAACTTCACTTAGCCTACACAAACTAATTAAATGACAATTCATGATCTCCAATATATTATTCCATACAATGTCGATTATTGATTATTAAATAATCATAATGAATATAAAAGATAGTTAGAACATATATGACTTTAAAAATACTATTTTAACTATTACTAAGTCATCCATGACTAAACACTATGAATTTGACCTCTATTATAAGTTAAACATGTAAGTTTAAACAATAACCATAATCCTTAGCAAACAATTTGACAAACATGATGACATTTATAAAACTATTTCACAATGATATTATTCTATAAAACCTTGCATTACGTTATGTTTATTTCCAAACATTATACATTCAAAACACATATCTCATTTTACCATGCCAAAATCATTCATTAATACTTAACAAAGAGCTTATAATTCATTAAGTCTTTTATAGGTTTATATTACTATAAAATCAACAATAGTAACCTTTTAAACGTAAGTATTCACTAAAAAAATGACTCAATCAAGTAATGGATTACATTTATTATTTTTAACAAGGAAACTAGAAAAGCATTTCTAAAAAAATATTTATCTATATATAACATTGAAATAAATCACGTTAAACTAGTTAGGTATATATTTATCAAATCAACTAACTAATAACATCATCAAAAACTAGATTTGTGAAATCATGTAATCATATAAAATGATTTAAGAACATAAAATATCACAACATACATTCATATAAAAAATAAAGCATACCATAGCTATCCACTCAAATAATTAATCACAAAGCATGATATATTATGTGGTTTGTGTATGAATTTATGGCTTTGCTCTGTTTCATCCCCCAACATATTCATCTACACCACCCTCACTAATGATGGTCTCCCTTTGTCACAATTTCAAGGATCAATTTATCCTACATCCACCTTTAAAAAATGAAGGTTACTATCCAAAAACACAAATATATCCATAAAATATTATTTTATAACTAATAAACAAGATCATAATGTATAAAATGTAAAAGTAATGCTAACTCATAACAACCCAATAATGTAAATTAAAAAACACATAACTAGACCATAATACACATATGACATAAATATTAATTAAATAATAGTTAATCAACTAAAAACCATAATAATCAAATAAAAACCATAGATCAAACATGTTATTCATCTTAGAGAGAAATTGAGATGTGACATAATATGGAAATTTTTAAATCATTGGAAACATAGTCAAGGAAAGTTGTATATAAATATTAAAGATGGTGTTTAGGATCACCCTTACCATCATAAAGTGTGAACTTGGGTGAAAAAAAATGACTAGAAAAGGGTGAAAAAATATATTAGTAGCAATAAAATTATATAAAATCATATAGGGACCATTTCAAATGATTTGGACTTATTAATCATCCAACTACAATTTTTAAAATAAATTAGTCTAAATTATTTTAAAATAATCTCATTATAAATTCTCTCCAATGCATTATATGGGGAACAAATCCAAATTATACCATAATCCTAGTCCAATTCATTTCAAATATGAAAACAATTCTTTTTATAACATTCTCTCTAGTGTAGTATAAAGGACATAAGTCTAGATTATCTGAAATGGTGATTGTATGATCAATAGCATGAGATGATTTTTAATCATTTACTCAATATTGGTAACCTTATATTCCAAATTTTGAATAACTTGGAGAGGATTTTGGATGGTAAATCAATTGGGATTGAGATTTGATATTTGGGAAGTCACCATAGGGGATGAAAACACCACTTGTGTTGATGTAAACATTAAAACTAGTAAATGAATTATAGTAATTATTCCCATGGAGGATGTAATAATGTTTATTTTATATTCAGGGAGAAATTATTTAAAAATTTATCTTTTCCCCTACTAGATGTAGGATTTAGTCATGTGATAAAGGTAAGGGATGATGGGAGTGATGCATTATAGGAATATCTAGTAGCCCCAGTATTTGTATCAATAGATATCACATGTTGTTCACTAATACCTTTTGATTTTTTAGTTTCTAATATAGTATTGAGGATATTATGGAGATCTAAGAGATTCTATGGAATGTACTCTCAAACCAAAGTAATGGTTTTAAGTTGTTGTTCATATAATAGTTCATATTAATTGTTTTCATGTGTTTCATTATCCCCTTGATAATATTCATCTTCCATAATATTTTTTGAAGTATTTTTCTCATTTTTACTATTGGCACTCTCATTATTAGCATAATTTAACATGGGATTAGCTTGAGAAATTTTAGGTGTTTGAATGGGAAGTATAATATGTTTAATAGAAACCCCATACATTATAGGACTATGCCTAGGTTAAATAAAAATGATATAACATATCTAAATAAAGACAACAAGCAAAAACCTAAGAAGGCTAAAAACCTAGGACAAGCTAATATTTGCATGAGAAGAATTAGAGGTTGGGTTCATCAAATTTTAAAAAAAATTTAGAAATAAGGATTAACATGAAATAATAACATAATCAACTAAGTAATCTACTCTAAAAATTAGTTCAATTAAAGTAATTTATATTATACTAATATTATTATAAGGTATAATTAATCAAATAAAATGTTAAATAGAGAAAGTAAAACATTTAGTGTTTTGATAATAATAATGTGAAGGAGTAATTATACTTAGATTATACATTGATGTGTAGGTAGGTTTGAGTAGTGTATGTGTAGGAATGAGCTATCTAAATATTTGTATCCAATGACTAGATTTTTAATGTTTGCTTTCATTCATCCTGTACACTTATGTCACCCTTTGGATAGTAGAATTGATGCTAGTGGATTTTAAGGAATTTTGACTCTTTTATAGAAATTCCACCTACACATGCTAGAGTTTGTTGGAAGATTTCATATTGATGTAGGGGTATCACTTATGCAATAACATGTTTGCTTTTTTATATAAATTAAGTGTATAAGGAGTTTATAACATGTTTTGGGATGATTATAGAATTGTTAGATGTATAAAAATGTACCTTAGAATTCTTTCCAAGTGATCAAAGTACCTAGGGAGATTTGAGATTCAAATCTTGAGTTTTTTGACCATTTTGGTACATTTGAATTTTGAATATTTTGATAAGGAATAGTTATCTTAGGAAGTGATCTAGTGGTCCTAAAGTTGTCACATGAATAACAATGTTAATGGAAGACATTGATGTCTATTTAATTGTTTCTAAGTCATATTTTATGAAGGCATCACCCTTGGTTTTGTATCAAGGGGTAAGTATTCTTACAAGAGACTTCAAGGAGGTAGCTATGATAGTTATGGTAGATATAAAACATGTTCTCTTTTTATATTAGAAACTAGATATTAGGTTATATTCGAAGGAGGATGGGATATAGTCCCAAGTATAAATCATATAATGAAGAATCTTGAGTTTATAGTGAAGACCCGTAACCTGATGTTTTGAATAATGTAATACTGGCAAATGGGATTTTAAATGGTCATAGAAGGAAATCTTGTTAATTTTATGTTTTGGTATTAAACCTAGATTAATTAGTAGTATCATATTAAATTAATGTATTTACATGGTTATTTTGTTATTCTCTTTAACATCTTTTACACATAAGTCTAAATTTTCTTGTCGATGCTATGCATGTCCCAGTTAGATGAGAACAAAGTATAAAGAGGATAATTAACAAGGAATAATAAATAATAAGAATGTTCCTATATGGTAGATTAATTTTTTAAATCTTTATATAACTATGATAGAGAGTAAATTCCTTGTTAAAGACAACTGTGTGTTTTGTATGCATAAAAAAGTGAATATCATATTGAACAGAGGGATGACATGGAAGATTTCATATTATTCAAATATTATGGGAGTCACATATAACTTAATACCTTTCATCAAGAAAAACAAATTGTTTTAAATCAAAATAATCCTTATAGAGCCTTTACAAACCTTGTTTCATGTGACTCTACATATAGGGAAGATAAGGAAGACATTAGTATTATTGAAAATAGATGATAAGGTGAGAATATATTGGTTTGAAATGTTTATTTTATGTTATTAAAGACTAAAATAATCAACTTATACATTTTAAAGTCATTAATATTCTTGATAAAGAATTAAACCTACTCTTGAGTTTTGTAAAACCCTATAAACCCTTATCTAGGGTTTTGAGCTAGAAATCCAATTTCCCAGAGTTTGAACTAGTGAAAATCCTCCAAATTTGGTTTATAGTGTGGTATCATTGAGTGTAAATAAATTTTTGGCTTTTCAACTTTAGTATATACATGTACTTGATAATATAAGGGATTATGTGTAAATAGAGACATGTCAAACCTAATTAGGCCTAACAATGGTCTAAGAGGAGCTAGAAAAGGGTTGTAGAAGAAGAGTTAAGGGATATAAATTTATAGATACAAAAAAAAATGGTATCTTTTTTAATTCTTAGTTTGGTATTTTCAATATGTTCAAAATTGTACTTACCAATTCAGCAAATAAAAAGGCTACAAGGGTGACTGGGGCAAAAGGAAAAGTTGCATAAATATAATCAAAGGGTGATGAAATGTGTTGTTAATGGTAAAAGGGGGTATTAAATAACCTTGAGGGTCATGATAAGATTAAAAAATCCATAATATAGTCTTGGTAGTGATGAAACCCTGAGAAGCACCAAGTGAGCCTAGTGTAGAGAGACCATTGGCCTAAGAAGGAATTTTTAAGATTTAGTTAACCATCTCTTCATCATTTAGTATCAGAGCTAGTTTTCTCTTAGTGATGGGTGATTGGTTCTTGGAGAAAGAATATATAATTCTACAAATAAAAATATATATTGGGTAACATGTACTTATAACTCAACTACAAGGTAGGTAACTAGGAACAAAGACCCACGGAGCAAAGAGTGGATATAGGAAGCAGAGTTCAAGATGGCATAGTGGAGAATTTGATGGTTTAATTGATATAAATAATTTCAATTTTTATTGTGAGTATGGAATCCATTGAGAATTATCTCAAGAAAATAACAAAATATTCAAAGATAGTACATGTGGAAGGTAATGGAGGACACCAAGGTCAAGATGAACCTTTATAGCCAAGATCAATTGGAGAAGAGAGTGGAGTAGTAGTCCAAGAGGCCATAAGGTCACAACATCAAATTTTATCAGCTTAATAAATCATGAGACCATAGTATCATGCATGTGTGGTAATGCCATTTGTAATTAGTAGAGAAATAACTAATGATAGTTTATTGAGAAACAAACATACACTAGCCTTTCAATGATAATGTTAGAATTGTAATAGAGAAGGACATATGGAAATGTAATGTCCCTAAAACATTGGTAGGGATGGTCAACAAAATGCAAGAGGGTCACATAAAGAAATAAGATAAGTGAGAAGAGTATCTTTACTCACGAAATTGATATTATTGCAATAGAAAGGACAGGTACAAGAACTAGTATAGAGGATAAGTTTGTTTATGAGTAGCTATAAAGAAAAGGGAAAGTGTTACAAAGTAGTGATTAATAGAGGAAGTATAAATAATATTTTATCTTTGGAGATGGTACAAAATATGGGATTAAAGAGGATGCCACATCTACATAATTACAAGGTAACATGGGTTCAATAAGGACATCAAATCATGGTAAATGAGCAAGGTGTGGTTGAATTTCATATAGGTAGTTATAAGGATAGATTTTTTTGTGACATAATGCCCATGCACATTTGTCATTTGTTGTTAGGGATGCCTTGACAATTTGATATGAGTTTTATTCATGATGGGTAAGAAAACACTTACACAATAGAGAAAGATGGGTTGACACATGTTCTTTTACTATTGAAAGGTAATGTAGAAAGCATGGAATAAAGAGTGATGTTGATGGAAACCACATAATATTTTGGTAAGGTATTTGAGAATATGTGTTTGAACAAGGCCCATTATAAGGAAGAAAAGACAAGTTATCTTGAGAAGTTGACTATGGAGAGGTATGAGTCCACAAAGTTATACATGGAAGATATCCAAAAAGAGAATATATTATTGGGAAAGGTCACCAATCTGAATGGTGGTAGTGATATTTATGAGAAAACATTGGTAGCAAGAATGAAAGGCAAGAGTGAGGGGCTCAAAAATCAAGAATAAAGAGAGTATATAGAAATAAGAGGTGTATAAATTATATCTAAAATGGATAAGAAGTGGTTTGGGAATGACACCAAGAAAGAGAGAAATTTGGATAATTAAGTGTCCAAGAAAGAAGCATAAGAAAGAGATAAGAAGGCTCTAAATTTTTATGGTAACAATGTGTTTTGTGATGTGTATATTGGTGAAGCAAAGGTAAGCACTCAGTAAGTCATATAAATAAAGAAGCTAGAGGAGTTTAAGGTTAAAGAAGATAGGGCTGATCCAATACAACCCAAGATTCATCAAAAAGTGCAAAACAAGGAAGGATAACCCTACCTAAAGGTGCAAGATAATATTAAAGAACAAGGTAAGAGAGAAGAAGAAACCATGTGTTTAGATAGTTGTAATTTGTAGCTGAAAAAAAATATTGAAGACAAGAAGGAGGCAATAATGCAAGTTCAAGAGTTTTTAAAACACCATGTGAAGAATAAAGAGCAAGCATGTGACAAAGAGAATCTCAATGAAGATGAAAGTAAAAGTGATAGTTGATCCATGAATTGGTAGACCAAAAGAGAAGCTAAGAGCATGATAAGTGAAGAACCTTCATGCAAGGTCAAGGATTAAAAAAATGTTTAATGGGAGAAGGTATGTAACATGTAAAGAAGTGTTAATTTAATTGATGAATTTATATTCTTGTGTGTATGTGAGAGTGATCTTGTAAGTGAGAAGTGTCAAGAATGTAAGAGACCACATCAAGAAGATAAGGAAACATGATGAAGATTAATATAAGGATATAAATATTAAAATAATTCAAGAAAAGATAGTCAAAGGATTATACATGCATATGAAAGAAGAAGAGGATCAAAGTACATTCATGTAAGTTTTTGAAGTTCATACTTTTTATGTTAACTCTTTGTTGAATGGTATATCTAAAGAATATAGAGAATATGTAAGGATAAATCATGATAAAGATAATCATTAAACCAAGAAAGAATGTGGTAAGTATTTTTAGGTTGTTCATGTTTTAATTCTTGATAAGGTCATCATCTTCAAAGATGATATATAGGAGATTGATGATGGAGAAACAAGGAGGATGTTTCAGGTTGATTTGATAAGACAACATCAAGACACTAGGGCAAAGACATGTGAACTATTGGAAGCAATCGATATGGGGTTTTTATTGATGAATAATACATTTCATGGTGAGATGAGGTATGAGACTAGATACATACAACCCATATGCATTGATTTGCATGAAAAGGTATATTGCTTGTTGTTTAAAGAAGCAATCTTTAGACAAGAAGATTTGAATCAAGATAAATGTAATTTGAGAAATATTTATATGGAGAAGGAGATAATAAGTAAAATAGATTTCAATAATTTATAAGTACAAATGGTGGAACACTTAGCTATAATGGAAGTAAAGAAATTGGAATATCTCAAAGATTAGATCATAGATCTATATTTTCAAATCAAATATGATAATGGTCTCATAGATGTTTATAAAAATTAGGCAATTTAGCTGAAAGAAGGAAGGAGTGACTAAAAATTTCATGTTCTAAGCATGAACATACAAGATAATTCACCATTTTAAGGATTAGGAGGAATATGCAAGGATGCAATAGTTGTACAAAGGAGAGGAATGATTTAGATGCAAGGTGAAGAAGTAAGTCATTATAAACAAGGTGTTGATGTATTTTGTTTTCTATTACCCCTAATTTTTTTGAATAAGGTTGAAAGAAAATAACCAATATTAGATAAAATAGTAGGACTAGTCAATATAATAGGGTAGAAGAAGAATTATAGGTATTGGAAGAAAATAAATAAGCATAAAAAATATCATATAAAGCTATTAGTTCCATTTCCTAGTTCTAATAATGCATGTGAGAAATAATTGCAAAGTGGAGTAAGCATGAAAATAATCTTAAGTGATTTAGGTGAATAAATAAGGGTTCAAGAACCAAGGGAAGATGCTAAAATATAATCAGGTTGGGATAATGAATTTCCTCAAACCGATTCATCTAAGGCAACATACATCATGCACAAACACATGACGGCAGATACATGAAACCAATAACATGGTAAGTTTAAGAATTCATAGTTCATTGAAGACACTACAAGGAAGAAGAATGATGATAGAAAAGATACAAAGAGAAATATGAAATGATTCATTCTTAGTAAACTCTCTCTAAGTTTCATTTTTTTCCACTTGGGAGTATGATGCAGGGGCATCACTCATAGAATAACATGTTTGTAATTTTTGTCTAAATCAAGTGTATCAAGAGTTTATAACATGTTTGGGATGATTATATCAGTCCTAGATTCCTAAAAATTTACCTTGGAATGTTTTCCATGTGCTTAGAGTGCCTAAGGAGATTTTAAATTCAAATCTTGAGTTTTCCCATCATTTTGGAACATTTTAATTTTGAATATTTTGAAATGGAATAGTTGTCTTAACAAACGGTCTAGTGGTCCTAAAGTTATCATATGAATAGAAATGTTAATGGAAGACATTATAGGTCTATTCAATTTTTTCTAAGTCATATTATATAGAGGCATCACCCTTAGTTTTTTATTTAATAGTTTTGGGAATATTGGAGTCTTATTCATAATTTAGTTAAAGGTCTAAGTTGACTAAATCAATAAATAATATTTAAATAATTTAACTAATGATTTATATAATTTATTTGACCTTCATATCTTTCTAAAAATAGTAATGTAAGAGGAGAAATGTAAATTATCTTAAAATTGGGCTGATACGATTGAGGCAGAGGCTAATACTACCTATAAAGGACTAGGATAGTGTCATGAATCTAGATATATATTTTGTTTGATGAAAGGATATGGGTGCCAAAAATAAGACACTTTGAGGTCTAGTGCTATAGTCTAGATCCTACCAATGTTATTATAACTAGTCACAAAGATATGAGTTTTTTGGGTTTTGTCTGCTATACTTCTATAAGCTTACTTGTGAAAATTTGAGTCTTAAATGTTGATATAGCTCCTTGTAGATCAGATTTAATCTTCAAACCCTAGACCTCCTTTGTGCTTAAATAAAACTAGAAAAAGTGGGTGGTTTAGTGCATGTAAAATTCACTTAACATGTATCCACACCCCTTGTGTGGGTATGCTACCTACATACCAATACTCTGAAGAAGGATCAAACCATATATATTTCTCCCACTTGATGTTATTTATGAAATAGTGTTATATGGATGCAAAAATGCTAAATTGGCTGTGCTTGAGGTAGCTAGGGACTGGTGTGAGAATTTAGATATGGTTGTAGCTGTATTAGATGGCTATATGCAAAGAATAGGGAAATTTGCCTTAGTGGTTTTACATGTATTCTTGCTTGCTTGATAAGCATTTTCCCACCCCTTCTAAATGAAATTTCAATGGGATTTTTTAAAGATCTATTGATCATGGGTTAAATGTATTCACACTAGGTTGACATAATGAAGAAGAAGAATCAGGAAAAAATGGTCATTTGGGATCAAAATGTGATTAGATAGGAGCACTAAAAATGGGACACCCTAGGGTCCAGTGTTATAGTCCAACCCTAGTGCTCCTTTCCTATAGGTTTAAGATGTGGGGGGATGTAATAATCATGGGAACTATAGCCTAGTTAAGCTTTAATGAGATCTCTAAAGTCTACAAATGATTAAGAATAAGTAAAAAGGTGTCTATAAGTGATATGAGAGCATC
Organism: Torreya grandis; assembly: GCA_037957365.1. Taxonomy (NCBI): domain Eukaryota; kingdom Viridiplantae; phylum Streptophyta; class Pinopsida; order Cupressales; family Taxaceae; genus Torreya; species Torreya grandis. The sequence continues at coordinate 2,847,641 of JARHVA010000475.1, forward strand.
AAATAGGGACCTAGATGTTGGGTGTCACAAGCCACACTCAAGCTACCAATTTTTACATTTTATATGACTAAATTTCCCCACCTTTATTCTAGTGATGTAGTAAAGTGAAATACTAGGATAAAAGATAAGTGGAACGCATACCTAAACTTAATTATAAGGGTGAAGCCCATGAAGCTGTGTGATGTTGGGTGTGCATTGAGAGAGCACACTATGAAGTGTAAATCTATAAAATAAAATTAGGATTAGGTCAGTTCTTACTAGATAAGCTATATCTAAAATAAGAATGTATAAAGCTTGGTAAGAGAGAGATAGAGAAAGGAATGAATACACCTTATTAGGTATGTGAACCTATATAAAATCTATTGTGATGCTAGATGATGTTGGGTATGTTTTGTATCAAGAGTAATATCACAAATAGAGCTAAGTGATCAATTCCTCAAGAGTGGCTCAAGAATGCAAAGGATGGATATTTGGCTCCATCATCACCCACTAAGTGAAGCTAGGTGATCATACATGTGATAATCAATGTTTGGACTATGTGTATAATCCCTCTAAATAGGTGGATCAAGAATACAAAGGCTAGTTAGACCTTTGGGTCCATCATTTCCCACTAAGTGAAGCTATGTAATGATACCAATATGAATGTGTGTTTTATGAGATGGCTCTTGAAGCTGATGAATGCTCTAAAATCTAACAACATTGTGTGGATAGCTAAATTTGTGTTAGAAACTAGGCCAATCTTGTCTACTCTGAAAGGAAGAGATTAAGCTTGTATGAAAGCGACTTTGAAACTGTAAACTAGGTTTATGTGGAAGCCACTCAACATTGTGGAGGTTATGCTTATATGAAATCCACTTTGAAATGATGCCAACCACCTATAGATGGAATAAGGTATGTAACTACTAAGAATGCCTAGGTAATATACTAAACTTGGAAAGAAAAGAAGTCAAATGTGCCATGCACATTAGCCCCCATCATTGGTGTTTGTAACATGGATTATGATCTAAAAGTTATACCAACTAGCCAATGTGAAACTAGAAGTGAAATTCATCATGTTGTGCATTATTCCCATTATATTTAGATTCTGTGAGAAAAACTATACTAAATCTATTGAATCTGAGCTGATCTATAAGTGACAAAATTGTAGTTGAGTTAACCTTTCTACCTATTTCTAGAAAATTTAGGTTTTTTGTTATTTAGATAAGAGCACCAAAAATAGGACACCTTAATGTTTGATGTTATTATCCATGTTTAGTATTATTGTCCTTTGCTAAATCTATCTATTTTGTAATCATCACTATTTTTCTAGTTTGTTTTACCTAGTTTGACATCTTATTGTTGTTCTAAGTGTTTTAAAAACTAATTTGTCAACTAGTAGGAGCTTTGATCTCTATGACAAAACCCTTGTTTGTTGGCCCCTCTTTTAAGGGTAGGAATGAAGACCTTTCAATGAATTCCCTTAAAATAAATATCCTTACACGTGTGTTATGATATGAAATACATGATATAGCAATGATAATTGAAAAGATGTCTCAAGATATAGCATAGTTTGCATTGGATATTGTTAGATCAATAGGGGTATGCCTAGATAGATATACCAATGTAATAACATATGCAATGTGCTGAATTGGAACTAGAAATGTTATTTTTTATTTATTAAGGATGGATAGAGCATGATTTCCATCATGGCATCTAATAAATCAAGATAATGCATGATGTGGATCCTGGCATTGAAAATAGTGAGAAACAAACAAGCAATAAGCACAAAAGGCAAAAATCAAGAAACATATGAGAGTGGCCAAGGATCCAAACAAACAAGGGACATGGGCACATGTCACTTAAACTAATAATCAAGCATATAAGGCATGTTCAAATTCTATATACACATATAATTTAAAACAAGCAAGGTTGGCATTAGGGCCATAAGCACATAGAAGAGTACAAGTAAAGGACATTGGAAAAAGTCCTAAGGGACATACAAGAGACAAAATAGGAACTAAAAAATGAAATAACATCTAGATATGAAAATAAAGAAAGGAAATCATGTAAATACTAGAAATACAATCACATCTAAATAATAAAATCAAGAAGTGAAAGTATGGTAGACATCTAGTACAAGACTAGGTATATGCTAAGAAATATACAAGTGCTATACATTAGTGAGTATTGATAGAGTAATCTATATAATTTAGTAAGTAATATACATAAACATGATAAATAGAGTGTATGGTATATGAATGACATAACTTAGATGGTGTACTCATGTAGAAGATGCCCCCAAGGGGTAGATATATCAATGTATGTCTCGAATATAGAAGTAATACGCCTCCTAAATAGGTAGAGTGAAGCAATCATGGATATAGATGTCACTACACACACACAAAGAAGATCAAATTAATCATGGTAATGTAGATAAATTGATAAACAATAACATATAATAAAAAATGTAAGTTTAGAATGGTAGTATAAATGTAAATCATGAATAATTAATATAATTGAAATGTTTTTGGTATTTCAAGTTATTTGAATGTTTTTGAATTTTTGATATATTTGAATGTTTTTGGTATTTTTTGTATAAGATATGTAAAATTGAGTATAAAGAAACTATGTACAAGTAAGGCTAAGGAGAGACAATACTAACCAATGAGTCTTACGAGAAACTCGCTATCATGGTGTCTTATTTCAAGGAGAGGAATCATGCATGATCATGAAACACAATAAAAGGGCTAAGACTATGGCTTTGAAAACTATAAATGCTATAAAAGATTTGAAATATTTGAATTAGAAATCAAATGTGGGGTCCCCCTAAAAATCTAAGAAGTAGATGCATCTATGGTGTTCTTAGGGACCCATCTAGTAGTATAAGAAGCTCTCTAAACATGTGCTTTGTATGTAGAGACATGAGACCTAAATGATATTGCCTTGGGTGTGAAAACTATACTTAGAAGCTATCTAGAATTTTTAAATTATGATTGCTTTAAAAGATACCTCTATATAAGTGTATGAACTCCCTATACTGGCAATGGAGGCCTTGACTATATCTAATTCTAAACTAGAGGAAAAACTAAACTTGGTAGAGAAACTATAACTAGAGGTCGAAATAAAATTGGTGACTATAAAATAAATTGATTAGCATATGGAACTTTAACAACTATAATATGGAACTAAAATTTGGGAGTGGTAACTCATATGGAACTTTACCAACTATAATAACCTGATTAGCATGAATGAATTTCATGCATCTATGACTTATAGAAGGTACTACTCAAAGTTTATGAATTCATGGTCAACCAAGTAACATATCAAAAACTCCTACACTAAGAACAATAGTAAATGGTGTGGCCATATGTGTTGGACTGACCTATAGAAGAAGTACAATCTCACCAAATAATCTATATATGTACCCACTAAATCTATTGATAATTATGTCTATCAAGTTAATATATTGCTCTAAGTGTCCTAAATAATATGGTAATGTCATAGTGCACATGTTCACCCTAGATCCATTATCTATGAGAACATTATGAATGGGATGATTATGAATGTAAGCTATAATAAAGAGTGCATGATAATCTGAATCTTCCTCAAGTATTTCCAACTCTGAGAAGGAGATGGAAGGTCTATCTAGAACTCTATAATTATACACACCAATCATGTTTCTCAAAGGATGTGTCTCAACTGAGGGTGCCTGATATGTAGCCAATGGAAGATGTGCATGATATGTATGGTGAACACCTAATGTATCCCCTATCTCTTGTTTAGAATACTATGTGAAAGGATCTAAAAATATTTTCAAAGCTTTTTTCTATGTTTGATTTTCCTAAAGAGGCTTAACTGAAGTGCCAAGATCAATAATGTTACCATCCATCAAGTCCTATATCTTGTGTTTCAAACTAATGCATCTATTTGTTGTGTGGCCTGGTGCCCTATGAAAATTGAAAAATGCATTTTGATCATATCCCCATAGAAGAGGATTTGTTGGATCAAATTCCTAAATAAGAGGGAGAGATATGATATTACATTCAAATAACTATTGTAAAACTATTGCTAGAGATATCAGTAGATCGGTAAAAGTTCATCAAGGAGGTGTTGATAAAACCACTCATCAAAGGGGATTTGAAGCCACATTAGCTATTGGTTGATTTTGACTTTTTCTATCATTGACCTTTACTTTGTATGGGACTTCGATATTACTCTAGTTTGTTGTTTTTATATACTTGAGTTTGCCCATTAAAATTAGTTTGACATCCCTTTCATTTAGTGTATGACATAACTCAGTGAAGGAAGATACTATTTTGAACATTATTGATTCATGCAAGGCTAGTAAAATACTGTTTGAAGAGATATTGTAACTCTTGATCAGCCATGGGGCTAGTCATCTTAGCCAAGATAGTCTTATTTCAAAGAACATAATCTATTACATGCTCATTTAACCTTTATTTCTATAGTGTAACTTGAGCATATGAAACTTTTATAATCATTGTTAATGCTGAAATGAGATAGAAACATGTTGGCTAGAGGATTAAATGCATTGAATGACTGATTCAATAGACTATAGAACCATTGTAAAGTATAATCCTTTAGAATATGTAGAAATAACTTAGTTATTAGCTAGTCATTTGGCACATAGTATAAGCATGCTACGTGAAAATATCTCAAGTGTGTCTCTAGATCACCCTTGCCATCATATAGAGTGAGCTTGGGTTAAACAAAACCTTTTGTTAAGGGTGTTGAGGCAATATAATGTGCCAGTAGAGCAAAAGAATCCAAATCTTGCATTGGTTTAGAAGCACCTTGCTTAAGATGAAGCACTTTGGATTGAAAATATTTTATCTCTTGCACAAGGGTAACCAATCAAGAGATAAAGATGTAGTAGTTGTAGATGGTGGCATGGAGGCAGGTTGGGCTACTATAGGGGGTTGCTAAGACATAGTTATGCCCATAGTATCATGTGTAACTATTTATTCTATGGTTTGAGAGGATTGACCATTGTTTTATTTTTTTTACTCTTCTTGTATTATTTTAAGCATATCATCTTGCATCTTAGGGTGTTTAATTAAGAGTTCTTGAAGTTCTATTTTATCAATTTCATCAAAACTGGTCTATTGGGCCATTATTAAAGTAGGAAAATGAATTGAAAAATGATTGAATTTTTTTAATAATTTTTAATAAGCAAATTTATATGGAAGGAAAGTACTGAATATAGAAAATGTAAATTCTTAAAAATAACAAACTAAAAAATGCATAAAAAGGATACAAAACTATCAAACATGTAAGGTGATACCTCAAAAAGTAATGGGACATAGTAGATGAAATTAAGGTTTTGAAAAATGATGTATTTTAAAATTACTAAGAAATTTTAAAAATTGATGTGAATTATTGATTTAAATATGTTGGTAAAACATTAGAAAAATATTAGATAATTATTGATTAAAAGGGACCTAGTATATGCAACTAGGGTTTGGAAGAAAATAATTTTGTAAAAATTACTATGAAATTTTAAGAATTAATATGAATTTATGATTTAAATATGCAAGTAAAAAATCATAAAATTATTGGAAAAATTAGCAAGAAATTTACCCTAGGGTTCCTAGGATTTTAATGCACAAATGAAGTAAGTCAGATTCACCAAATAATTTAATAGTTTTGTGAATATTGGAGTCTTATTCCTAATTTAGTTAAAGGTTTAAGTTGAATAAATTAGTAAATAATATTACGATAATTTAAGTACTAATTTATATAATTTATTTGACCTTTGTAGCTTTCTAAAAATAGTAATGAATTATGAGAAATTTAACATATCTTCAAATTGGGTTGATACAACTGGGACATAGGTTGATACTAGTTGTGTAAGACTAAGATAGTGTCATGAATCTAGATCTAGATTTTATTTGGTGAAAGGATAGGAGTGCCAAAAATAAGACACTTTGGGGTCTAGTGCTATAGTCAAGGTCCTACCACTATTTTCCAAATTAGTCACAAAGATCTAAGTTTTTTGGGTTTTGTCTGTGGTCCTTATGTGAGTATTCCTATAAAATTTTGAATATTAAATGTCGACAGAGATCCTTGTAGAGTAGATTTAATCTTAAAACCCTAGACCTTCATTGTGCTTGAATGAAACTTGAAAAAGAGAGGGGGTTAGTGTGTGTAAGATGCACTAAACATGTATCCACACCCCTTATGTGGCCATGATACCTACATATTAGTTATCCAAAGAGGGATCAATCTATATGTAGTTCTCCCACTTGATGTGCCTTATACAATAGTATTATATAGATGTGAAAATGCTAAACAAGGTGTGCTTGAGGTGGCTAGGGGCTAGAGTGAGGATTTGGATATGCTTGTAGCTATATTGGATGGCTGTATGTAGAGAATATGGAAATTTTCCTTAGTGGTTTTACTAGTATTCTTGATTTCTTGATAATTATTTATCAACAGCTTCTAGAAGAACTTTGAATGGGATTTTATAGAGATATATTGGTCATGGGTTAAATGTATTCATGCTAGGTCTACATAATGAAGAAGAGGAATCATATTTTTTTAGTCATTTAGGATCAAAATATGATTGGATAGGAGTGATAAAAATGGGACACCCTAGGGTCTAGTGTTATAGTCCAACCCCAGTGCTCCTATCATATTGGTTCAAGACTTGGGGGGATGGAATAAGGATGGGAAATAGAGCCTAGATGAGCTAGAATTAGGTTTTAGAAGCCTATATATGATTGAGAATAAGAATAAAGGTGTCTAGAAGGGTCATGAGATCATTCAAGAGGGACCTATGGGTTGGGTGTCACAATCCACACTCAAGCTACCAATTTTGACATTTTATATTACTATAGTTTTATATCAAGGGGTAAGCATTCTTGTAAGAGACTTCAAGGATTTAGTTATGATAGTTAGGGTAGATATAAAATATATTATTATTTTTGGTTTGGAAATTAGTTAAAAACTTATATTAAAATGAGGATGGGATATATTCCCAAGAAGAGATCATGGAAGGAGCAATCTTGAGTTTGTAGTGAAAACAGGTAACCTGATGTTTCGAATAATGTAATAGTGGAAAATGGAGTTTTGAATGGTCATAGAAGGAAAGATTTTTATTGTTGTGTTTTGGTATCAAACCTATATTATTTATTAATATGAGATTGGATTAATGTATTTGAATTGTTATTGTGTTGTTCTCTTTCACATCTTTCACATACAAGTCTGATTGTTCCTGTTGAGACTATGTATGTCTCAATTATATGAGAAAAAATATAAAGAGGATAATTGATAGAGGTGTAATAAATATTGAGAAGGTTCATATATGGTAGATGAATTTTTTAAAGATTTATATAACTATGATAGGGATTAAATTCCTTTGAATTGATTTCTATCTTCAACTCAATTCTTGAATTATCTATAGATGATAATTATCTTGACAATGAGGTTAACATCTTTGTGAAATTGATGATAAGAGAATCTAAACTTGGTTCTTAGTGTTATGGAAAGATATATTTATGTTTATTATGTATCATTAATGTGTAATAAATTTGAAAGTCATATTTTCTTTCCATAACCCTCCAAACAATGCTCTTTGTACCCTATCAAAGACAATTATGTGTTTTATATGCTCAAAAAAGTGAATATCATCTTAAACAAAGGGATGGAATGGAAGACTTAATATTTATTAATATGGATGGGAGTAACAAAAACCTTAAATACCTTTCATCAATATAAATAAATAATTTTAAATCAAAACAATCCTTATAGAGACTTTACAATCCTTGTTTCATGTGACTGTGCATACAATAAAGATGTTAGATTATTGAACAAATGTGATAAGGTGAGAATATATTGGTTGGAAATGTTTACTATAGGTTATGTATGCCTAAAATAATACACTTAGACCTTTGAAATTATTTAATATTATAGATAAAGAATTAAACCTACTCTCAAGTTATTTAGAACCATATAAACCCTTATCTAGGGTTTTGAGCCAAAAATTCAATTTCCCATAGTTCAAACCAACGGAATTCATCCAAATTTGGTCAATAGTGATGTATCATTGAGTGCAAGGATATTTTTGAGTTTTCAATTTGAGCCTGTACATGTAATTTATAAAATAAGGGATTGTGTATAAAGAGAGATAGGGTAGAACTAATTAGGCCTAATAGTGGTCTAAGAGGAGCTAAAAAAGGGGTGTAGAAGAGGATTTAAGGATTTTAAATTTGTAGAGACAATAATATCAATAAATGGTATCTATTTTTATGATTAGTCTAGTGTTTTCAATCTATATGAAATTATACTTGGTAATTTAGTAGATAAAAAGGGTACAAGGGTGACTTGGATAAAAGGAAAAGTTGCATAAAGATAAACAAAGGGTAGTGAACTATGTTATCAAGGGTAAAATGGGGTCTTAAATAACCTTGAGGGTCATGATAATATTAAAAAATCTATAATATAGTCTTGGTAGTGATGAAACCCTGAGAAGCACTTAGTGAACCTAGTGTAGAGAGAGAACATTGGCCTAAGAAGGAATTTTGAAGATCTTCTTAACCATATCTATAGCATTTGGTATTAGATTTGGTTTTATATTTGTGATGGGTGATTTGTTATTAGAGAAAGAATACAAAATTCTATAATGTAAAATATAGATTAGACAACATGTGTTTAAAACTTAATTACAAGGTAGGTAACTAAGAACAAATACTCATGGAGCAAAGAGTGGATATAGGAATTAGAGATAAAGATGGCATAGTGGAGCATTTGATGGGTCAAATGACATAAATAATTGAAAATTTGATATGAGGATGGAAGCCATTGAGAATTCTCTCAAGGATAGAACATAAGATTCATAAATAGTACATGTGGAAGGTAATGGAGGACAATAAGGTCAAGAAGAACCTTTATAGCTAAGATCAACTGGAGAAAAGCATGGAGCAACAGTCTATGAGGCCATAAGTTCAAAAATTAAAATTGTAGAAAGTCAATAAATCATGATACCATGGTATTATTCATGTGAGGTAAGCCCATTTGAAATTAATAGAGCTAGAACTAATGATAGTTTATTGAGAAATAGACATAGACCAACCTTTCAAGGATTATGTTGGCATTGCAATATAGAAGGACATAGGAAAATGGAATGTCCATCAAATGTTGGTAGGGATGGTCAATAGAATGAAATAGGGTCACATGAATAAATAAGACAAGTGATAAGAGAATCTTTACTCATGAGAAGTGTATTGTTATAGCAAAAAGGATAAGTACAAGAACCAGTATATTCTCTATTCAAATCATGAAATAGATTCTTGATATTAGTATCTTGATAAAAAACCTATATCATCCAATTAGGGAATGACACATTTAAAAACAAAGGTTAGTGGGCTCAAGGGAATTTAATTTGACTTTCAATACCCCTTTATCAGTGAATTTTGCCTATGTAGCCAATACTATGAAGAGGGACTCATACATATGTAGTTTTACTCTATGTGTGGGTTTGTGTGTGAACAATAATGTAAGATGTGATATTCAAGTGAAAGTAGTGATATATATTTAAAATTGACAAATACATTGGATAATTTTTTAATGCTTCAAAGCTATAAGAATGATTCTCCTATGACTGGTATTGGAATAGGTAAGAATATGGAAATTTTGATTACCCTAGAGGTAGTTTTACTTAAGTGTTAGATGTGTGATTGAATAATACTTAGTGATAATGAATGGTATTTGAATTTTATTTATAAAACACATTTTTAAACTAATATCATAGAGGGTTAATTAAGATAAATAGGTTGACCCATATATTGAATGATTTTCAAATTGGACTTTTTTTAAGGTATGAACATTAACATTAGAACTAGGACAAAAATGTCGATGCT
>JARHVA010000475.1:2862500-3040000 GCA_037957365.1 Torreya grandis
GATTAAAGAAGTAGATGAACCCAACCTAATTGATGATGTGAGTAGAGAGAAGGATAAGCATCCATATGTGCATACATTATGTGCTTGGGTAATCCTATATCACACTTAAAAATTACATGAAAGATTTACACACACACACACACACACACACACACACACACACACACACACACACACACACACACACACACACACACACACACACACACACACACACACACACACACACACACATGTGATATACCAATATGGAACCAACAACATAAATACCAAGGAGCTAATAAGACATGAAAATGTTGAATATTTTTGGATTTTTGGATATTTTTATTTTTTTGGAAGATTTTAAAATAAAATGGTATCCTAAGATCTCATCCAAGGGATGATAATAGGTATCTCCCCACTTGAAACCTAGTGCAATAAATTTTTAGTATTACTAAGGAGCATGTATATATATATATATATATATATATATATATATATATATATAATAGATAACATTATAGGTTATGTGATGCTCTATGTATGTATATAGGGTTTTTTGGTCATGAATAAATAATAAGAATAATGGGGGTTCATGGAACCCATCATTTAATAATAATATTCTTGAAAAATTGTGTCCCATCCTAACATCTATGTTGACATTAGTGTTCATTTAAAAAATAAGTGTCCAGTGCTTAAATTTAGCCATTAATTTAGGTAGGTATGGAGGTTACCTATATTTAAATGAATAATCACAAGGGTGATAAATAGATATATAGTAGACCAATTAATTTTTAACCTTAGATAATTAGTATTATAAATTTAAATACTAAATATGTTAAAAAAAGTACAACTATTGATTGATATTTCAAATAATCAGATATAAGAGTACTTAAATATTTTATTATGCATATGTAGATCTAGATTTTAAAAATTTGGAAGTATAATAGATCATAATTATATAAAAATAATTGTATTTTAGAATTTTTTATTATGTGGCCTTAGACTCTTGTATAAGATCTAAATGATTGCATCAACTTGGTGTATGGGTTGGATGTATATATCTAGATGGAATAATGATGGATCTAGGTGTGATAACCTAGATCCATATAGGTCTTTTTCACCATTTTTATACTGTGTTTATATTGTAAACATATGTTATCACTCTTTTTCAAATGATCAAAACCTAGATTCCTCACCCTTGGAGTGATTGTGAGAAAAAATGGGTTAGTGGGAACACATTATCAAGCTACTCCAAGGACACCTCTATAAATGGGAATTACATAAATATATAATACTTTGAAGATGGAATTATACTTATTTATTTATCCCCTATATGTTTTATTTTGTGTGCATAAGGATTCAATGCATGATAATCAAGTACATATAGTATCCTAGTTTATAATGTGGAAAATGTGTGTCATGAGATTCTCATTAAATATTTTATACCTATGGGGATACTTATCCTATGATTTATATGGAAATAGGGATGAATATGGTAGTTTTACTCACTTAAATACTTGATTGAGTGCTTTTGATAAGTTGTCTTATGAGTTATATGTGAGTTATAAGTATTTTCTAGGTGAGTAATGAATGAGGATTGATCTTGTATATATATCAATTAATTTTGAAAATATCTCACACTAAATGACTTATGATAACTATTATAATACATTTTTGTTTGTAAATTTGATGAATTTTGGGCACTAGACACTTAGTTTAAAAAGGACACTAGCATTGACATAGAAATATGGTTGAGATGCAAGTGTCTAAGAAGCTATAAAATAGGTACAAGTCCAAAACTAGCAAGGAAAGATAATTGTCATGTTTATAACATTTTTCATAGTATATAAATCTTAGTTATCAAAATAATAGTGGTTATAATAATACAAAATCAATTTGATACAAAGAGATAGTGAATGCAAACCTTTCAGTATTGGGAAGGTCTTATAACTAAAGGGTACAACCATGATAGATATTTTCTATGTGTATTAGACTAAGGTGATATATAATTCAAATTTAATATCTACATTTATTCCTAATTTACTATTTTAATGAAATTTTTATTTTAAAGGAAATAAATGCATACCTAGGTATGTATAACACACCTTGTCTTTGTGTGATCCCCACTTGATTGCCTTGCTAATGAATAACTTACAACCAAGAACATTTTACATTATATAATAAGTGCATATAATATGTAATTAAAATAATTTTAAATTATTGAAAGTAAAGAGATCAATGTTAGGAGTACACCTATGTATCAATGCAACCATAATACCTTTTGGAAATTTGATTTAAAGAGGTGATTTCTTATGAAGACTTAGAGTAGAGATTAGGATAATTTAGAAACTTTAAATTTCATACATATTTATATATATTGGAGGAAACATCCCACCAACCTTAGAGAAAATGTGAGCTTCCACACAACCATTGACATCATATCAATAGTGTAACCTAATCTTACTTTTAACTTGGTAAGTGTGAGTGATCCAATCAAATAACACACACACACACACACACACACACACACACACACACACACACACACACACTATATATATATATATATATATATATATATATATATATATATATATATATATATATGGTGAGGGTGGATTATTTAATTACCCCATTATATAAATCTTGGTAAGATTGATTGATTTAATCACCTCAACCTTACTAAAATTTAAACCAAATTCTACAATAGATTGGCTCAATAAAGTCTATGAAAGTCCATCATGGGTGTGGTAATAATCATAGTAGTATTTTAAATCTAAAATTATTTTTTGATTTTGTAATTTTAAGGTGATATTTTGTATGGGATATTCACCTGATAAATATATCAAGTTGAAACATGGGTATAAAAATGGTACTAATGTATAGAATACTACCATAAATGTGTATCTAAATTAAAAAATTGTAAATAAATTTCATATTTGATATTTATAAGTGTGGAAGGCATGTTCCCATCACATGTCCCCACCAAATATGTAGAATTTGAGAACTTGTGTAAACTTGGAGAACATGTTTTCATAACATGACTCCATTGTAATCTAAAACTATGAAAGTATGGAATCCATGCCTCTATGACATGACCCCACTAATACGCCCCTATTTTAAAGTGAGGGAATGTATAAAATAGTAGTTACCTTACCTAAAAAGGATAAGATAACTGTATAAGCTATGTAATGTTCATTTAACATATATGAGTAACATGTCTAGGCAGATATAATAATGAGGAACATAATATGTGATCACATCAAGTCATAAGATGCATAATGTAAATCATGAAAAAATCTAGAGGGTAAAAATAGATCATGATGTAATCATTTTTATATTTTTAAATTTGAAAAATATTTAACTCTATAAATTGAAGAAAAATAAAGGAGATAAAGGGAAGAGTACACATGTATGTAGGTGAAATCAAATTTCCTTGTAGCCTATAATCGACAATAGAGAATTATACCCCCTTATTGAATTACTTAGATGATTAAAACTAATGTATAATTTAGGGTGATCAAGTCTTAATTATTAATAATTAACCAAGATCTTTGAGTTAGAAAGATGCATGATCAAAAATCTCATGAATAGGTAACAATACCAAATTTACTAATCTAAAAAGGTGGAACCATGTTAGGTGTCTTACCCTATTTTTGATAAAACACTAATTTAATTAATAATGATTATAGGTGTAAAATTAGGAATATTATAATGATAAAGTTATAAAATATTCAAATATTTTTATTTTTATAAATTAGTAATATAAAGAGTTTTTATTTTGGTAAAATACTAATAATAAATATACTTAACTTGCACAATTGTATTTGTTGACGATTTTGAGTGTTCAATTATGCAAATCAAAAGAAGAGGTGATTGTTTAGGCTAGGTATCAATAACATTATCATAAATAAGATCTAGATAGGTATGTTATAGGTGGATGATAATGTAATGTACTTTAGTCTATTGATCATGGACTCATTTGAGTTTATTGTGACATGAGGTAGATAGGAAAAGATAAAGTAGAAATTTGAAAGTCAAAGATAATAGGTAGAAGTAAAATATTAATCTATACACAAGTATAATAGGTATATAATGGTTTAATTCACTCAATTATATTTACCTTGGAATTATCTAGGTTGAACGTGTTTAAAAACTAATTTCAACATCTTATGCTCCTATAAATTATAGTAATATGATATGTCACACTTAGGTATGGCCACACATAATGTTTTTATCTTCTTTTGTCTTTGAAACCCTCAGGGAACTTTTATAACTTAAAATCCTATAATAGAATGAGGTGAGTGTAATGGTATGAGCTAACATAAATCACCCCCTTGATTACTGACCACTACGTATGTATCCAATACTCTAAGGAGGAAAATCAAGTCCATGTACCTCTTTCACCTAGAGTGAATCTATAATTGTTCTCTTTTGAATATATGTATGTAGCTATAAAATGGATTTAATACTTGACAATGATATCTCTTGAATTTATTTAGAGGGATGTTGACTTGGATTATGGTTAATCATTAATAAAAATTTAGAATTTGGGAAAATATGGTAGATTTGTTCAATGTGTAAAAGTGTATATGTTTGTACCAAGTTGTCATAATGAATGATTATTGATATGTATTTATAAGTGAATATGTTGATAATTTATTTTATCCAACATTATGAAATGTGTGAGAAGACCCAAAATATTGAATTTACATTATAAATTATCCATTATTTGGTGTGGGATGTGGTTGGCCCAAGTGGATAGGGGTGTAGTGTGTTGTTGTCTTCTTAGAACAGACCTATCTAGGAGGACTAGAGATAAATTTATTTTGAAGGGAATAGTCTAAAGGTGATTTTAGAGATCTTAAGCATTTGAAATTTACAATTTTATGTGATAATAATGGAAAAAATGGTTAATCCTACATATAGATAAATGACTTAGAGGAATTGAAAATAAGAGTAATGTAAATGTGCACAAGTCATATAGTTTAAAATGTGTGAATAATTAGTATTGTCAAGTACCTAGGACCAAATTTATGTTTTAACATCCCCCACTTTATTCTAGAAATGAAATTTATATAATAAATGAAAAAGAGTTGAACCTTAGTGTCTAAAACACACTTTATCTTTGATTATATACTTTGATTATGCAAGGAACTCAAATTTGGAAAATAATGAAATAACTCATGAAGTAGTCATTTTATTTCATTAAATTTTAAAAAATCCTTAATTTTTAAAATTGAAAAATTGAAAAGAGAACAAATAAGAAGTACACCTATATGTAGTTGAAATTCATTTTGCCTATAATATGTAACTAATAATGGATAACAACACCCCCTTTCTAAAGAATTTGGATATTTTTAACAAGTAGAGCATTGAGAGTGATCAAGTCCCAAATTTGAATAAATAATCCATATCTTGAGTTGTAGAGTTACATTATCCCAACTCTCATGAAAAGGTAATAAAACCAAATATAATAATTTTTTTTGTATCCATGCTATGTTAGATAAAACTGAAGCCAAGGCTGTTGAGTGTCACTAGACTCAAATATACATCACTCACAGATTCAAATCACAAGATGTAAATATATATATATATATATATATATATATATATATATATTCTAATTTCAAAGATTGAAATATAATGGAGAATATTACTTCACCATCATGACTACAATTCTCATATAATTTTCTTTAAAATTGTAAACACATAAATTATTTCATATATACTTTATAATGGTAAATATTGACACATTCTAAACCACATAACTTATACTCAAATACATGAATCTAATTCACTATTCCTCTAATACATTCATCCATATGTGAGCTCAACCCTTTGTTTTCCATTATCATTACACAACACTCTTCAATGAAAAGTGCCCAATCTATCTAAAAATGACATTAGTCTATCTATAGCTCTAAACTAAGGTCCTTAAGTTCTCTAGATAAGTCTACCTTAAATAAATAGAGGGATAGTTTAATGTTTTCCACTTTAGTTGTCCATGTCTTATGCCAAATATTTTTTTATTAGACTAGGTAAATAAGGTTGGTTTTATAAGGACCAAAAATCATCATGTTTGAACAAAAATCAAGAGCTAAAATCAAGAAACTAAGACCCTACGAGTTGTATAATGCATACGTCCATCATCAAAAATAATAGAAACTAGAAATAATGATAAACTGATGATAAAAAGAAATATCAAAACCAAAAACATAAAAGAAATAGAGAGTTATCCAAAGCTCACCTTGTATTTTTATTTAGTACTTCTTGCATCTTTCTTACATAGGTTCACTTATTTAGTCATTCAAGAGGCATATTTGGTCTTCTTCTAAGGGTTCATTTTATTGGTTAGTATCCTTCTCAATTAAGGGAATTTTAGTTTCCTTTTTCCAAATCCTACTTTATTTGATTTGTGTCATGTATCAAATCATTCCATTCATTGATAATATTGGACGTGTTCCTTCCCATATCCATCAATTTATCTTTGAAGGCTTCCAGCTTTATTTTGTGATCCCAATCTAGATCCTCAAGATTACAGACCTTTTTTTCCTATTTCCTTCTTCCTCATACTAGGATATGGCCACAATTTTTAGTTTTTGCTCATGTAGCATGGGGATATGGTTTCCAAACATTTGGTGGGGGATTTAGTAGGTGTTTTGGCTGAGGGGGAGGTGGGAAGGGAAATAATAGGGAATGGGAGTCCATCCATTTTTAGAAGTCTAAAATGCTCACAAGGGTCTTCTAATGGGAGGTTAGGGATTGGTTTTTCATGTAGGGTTTCTCTATATTGGAAAATTAGGAGATCAATCCTTGATGGATTATGTCATTATTGTTACTAATTTGATTGGATAGGACCATAATTTTTAGAGATTTGATAGGCAGTAAGGTTAATTTATTTTATGCCCCTAAAATTAATTAAGCAACAAAAATGTTAGGAGAATATGAGGGTAAGATTACCTTCAAGCATAAATACATTCATTATTTAAAAGAATTTTTTTGGGAAATAGTGAGGGAGGTCTAGTCTTGGGAAGCCCTTATTCTCAGTCTTCATAATTTTGATGGTGCATAATTTTTTTTACATTAAATATAATCTATGGCTTTTCCCCTTGAAGGATTTTTCTCCATCACATCTCATTCTAGTAATATCCCCTATTCATTATTTAGTTAGAATAATCTTGATGCATCTCATTCTAACCATCCTATGGTTCCATGTCATCATAAATTCCTTTGACAATTATTTATTATGCCCTAAACTTTGTTGCATATACTTCATAAGTTTGCCCTTATGTAGTTTTTTTCATAACATTTTATTTTCTTGGACCTTTGTGTAAGAGAGTGGTTCTAATTTGTCTATGTATCCTCCCATTTGCTCATTGGATGAGTTCTTCCCATTTTTTGTGAGAATTTATGCCTTCTCCTCTAAATTTAAATTTTTGAGCAATTTTGAAATGCCTATAAATTTTGGTGTTATGACTAAGTATGTTATAATCATTATAGAAAAAGGGGTGAATTCTTCACATTCAAAAGTATATATTTCCCATATGTGATCAAATCGTATAGATATGATAACATGTTTTTTGAATTGTTATTAATTAAGTCTAATAAATTGGTTTGGAGATTATGGGATCCATCTTATGTGACCAATGTGGAAGATTCCATACCAAAGTTTTCCAAGTAGTCTATATCTGAATTGCCTTCAAGAAAAACATTATAGATAGAGGCCTCTCAATATGAAGATAGGAAATACCTAACATCATCGATGATATATTTTATAGTATGGGAGGGGATGGTTTTTCCTACTAAAGCATTAATTATGTTCAATTATTCCCCCTCAATGACTAAGTTATCCACATTAAGCCTATAGGTAAGATGAATACATTATAATACAACTAGTACTTTGATTACATAATTCTTTTAAATGCTAATGGGACAAATTTAAGCTAAAACTAACATAATATTATTATCCATTATACCCACCCTCTAGCCTCACTTAGGTTTCCCTTTGAAGCTCCATAAAAGTTGAGCTTCAACCATCCATGTGGTGTAATTGACCACTTGTTAGATCACATTTTAGCCATAGATTTAGGAACATACAACACTTAGTTAAGGTTACAATTTTAAATAATGGAAATATCAAAAGTATATAGGAGTCTTATCATTAGGATGGAAATCCCACCAGTTCCTTGAAATAGCTAAGCATAAATTGTAGAAGATTGATCTAAATATTTTCTTTCTATTTGAAAAAAAGCTATCATTCATTGCCTTATAAATAACCCAAAATATATGGGGGAGAGAAAGGTGACATAAAAATGAAATGGAAGATAAATATTAGTGAGGTTTCATTGCATAATAAATTACAATAGTGAGCTTGGGTGGACCTAAGAAAAACATTTTTTGGAGGAGAAGGTCTTGTGTAAATAATTACTAGTGTATAAAATCAAAGTTATCCTTTTGGGTCTTCCATCATATTTCACATGGTTAGATAAAGGAAATTTTTAAAATATTCATATATAAATAAATTTCAAGATTCATTATGTACCCTAACTTTCTACTCACTTGGTATAAGTATTTGCACTTATGCACATTGAGATAATATACCATATTCTACCCAAATTTTAAAATATTCATAAGCAGTAGTCATAATCCAAGTCAAGAAACCCATAAATCAAGTCAATTGATATCATTTTCAAGTATCAAATCTATATATTATATACACACACATAGTCAAAGGATCACAATTACACATTCAATCTAGGTGGGAAAACCATGTGGGATTGATTTCCCTCCTTGGAGTATTGGATACATAGGTAATGGCAAATATTCAAGGGGTGATTAAGGTCATCTCACAAATTACACTCTCCTCTTTTTATTATATGTGTTAAACCTAAAAAAATTCCCTAAGGGTTTACAAGACAAGAGAAGACATATAATGATTAATGCACTACCAAATCCTAAGTGTAATACCTTAGATTTGTCCTCATTCATATGTGAAATAGGTGTAGTGATTAATTTAGATGCATAGTTAGCACAAATAAGTATGTGGTAAATGGACTTAGGCACACCATGCCATTGTTTACCTCCTACAATCCTATCTAAAAAAATCCTTTGCTTTTGCTTATATTAGGTCATTTATAGATTTCTTCTCACTCTATATTTTCTTGCTTATCATATTTCACATTTAATTAGGACATGCTTATGATTAAAAGACTAGAGTGCATTGCACCATTGTTCACTTATAATACACATGTACATATTATTTTTCTATTTTTAATTATGATAACGAGTCTAGATAATCATATCTTCTTAATATTATGATATTTCCTAATTTACATCTATATTTAACATATAAAATTAGTGTTTTATCAAAAATAGGGTAAAACATATTAGTGATCCCAAGAATTTATTTTCAAGACTCTACCTTCTAATTTCATTTTTATTTTGTTTGGTTTTCTTATAAATTGTGTTCTAGTAGTTTTAAAATTCATAGGAACTATTATTCTAGATAAAGTGGTTTGTAGTTTTCACTATGCCATTGTATGAGGGGTGCTTCTTAAATACTCAAGACATTAAGAAACACTATATAATTATTTAATTTTCCATGTACGTCATGTTATATCAAAAACAACTAGGATTATTTTTTTAGCCATAAAAAGCCTTTAACCATTTGTTCTTGTACTGTAATGGTAAGTAGTTAGCCATAATAAGTTACTATTAATGCACCATATGGGACAAGATAATGTGGATATGAGAATGGTTTAATCCACCATAATTAGTGCCTTCATGGTTGTATTCACTATTTATGATTAGGATCAATATATATTAGATCCTACAAACCAAACATGCCCTAACTTGTTACACCATCCTTCCCCATTGTATTTTTTTCAAAGTCCAAATTCCAGCTATAATAAGTACATATGGTTCATATCTTTTGAAGTTCAATATTTTATATTATCCTAATTTCCAAGTTTTTATTCATTATTTTTATACATTGCTTAAATCTAATAGTCATAATAAGGATAAAATAACCAATGTAAAATATCCAACCTTCCTAAATTCATATTCTTGTTATATCCAAATCTAGATATTACCTATCACTACTAAGTGCCAAAGGGAATGCATGACTCATTTTCCCCTCCTACTCCAATTTCTCATCTATAAATTAAATTAAATTATACTATTCATAAAATTAGTACTATATGTGGTCGTATACCTCATCCACCATGATAAAAGGAAGGCGGTAAAAATATACCTTCTCAACCCCCATCACTACCCACATGGTAGGCATATACATCAAAAGAGTCCAATATTATGGATCAATGAATAAATACTCATGCCAAAATTTTGATGTTAGAATTTATTTAAAAAATGATAATGTATAAAGATGTTTTTTATGAATCATTATGAAACATAACTTTACCAAGTAACATAAAACCAAATTATGATGATTATATTATAAACACTTTAAGAGGACAAAAGAAAATATATATTTTGAAAGAGAAGAATTAAATCATAAAAATATTATGTATCAATATCTACCATTATGTATCAAGGTTTTTGTGAATAATAAAGTTGTAAAATGGGTTCTTGTTGACAATGGATCAAGATTAAATATTTGTAACATCTCTTTTTTAATTTTACAAGTTATATGGGCACAAAATATTACTTAATCATGAATGAAAATTCAAGGATTTGATAATATTCTATGTAAAGTAATAAAAGAACTACATTACATATAACCATGGGTACTCATATGAAAGGCATAAATTTTTAAGTCATGCCTAATGAAATCAATTATAATATTATTTCACAAAGACCATGGATACATTGGATTCACATAAATACCTTTTTTCTATATAAATGTCTAAAGTTTAGTCACCAAAGATACATATATACGTTTCATTTGGATCATGAACCATTTAAATACTATGCATTAACTCAAATTTAAGATCAATACATTCTTCACATGCAACCATATTTATAAAAGTTCAAATCAATTACATCACCAATTTTCTATTCTACTCTAGTAACATCATTGACAAATTATAGTCAATATGGATTTGGGCTTAAAAATTTATAAAAAATGGGATATATAGGACATGATTGGGAGAAAACATAAGGAATTGATAACCCCATTCAAAAAATCAAATCAAAAGGAAACCAAGGGATTTTTTTTATTTCAAAGTATAAATAAAATCAAATAAAGAATCATCTATGCCACCCACTACTTGTACATATTTACTCAAAATAAAATATGCATAAACACTTGAAGTTCATAATACATATTCATTATAGTTGGTATAGCTAGAAATGATATATGATACAACTTCACTACAAAATTAAACTTTATATGAAATTTGAAATGAAAATTCCCTCATATAATATTTGGGGATATATGGATATCTTCCTTATTTCTATCACAAAGAACATATTTACTCATTCAATAATTGAACAAACACACTTTGGAGAAACAAATGATACTAATGAACAAATTGGAATAGATGCTCCTGATACCATCCCTAAAACATCATATATAGAATAAAAATCAACTTTAGTTAATGAAGAGATAATAAATTATCATTATAGGATGCATAAATTTTTTTGACCAATTGATTTAACATTTAAAGGAGTTATGGAATGTAAAACCCTAGGTTATTAAAGTGATGGAATAATAAACAAAGGAATAAATATAAAAATATCAACAATCACTAATTTATACAAAATTAAATTATTTAATTATCCTATAAATAACAATAAATTACAAATGATATACTTATCTATAAAATTTACTAAGATGGACAAGTGGAGGGATGAAAACTAGTATAATGATAGTGTAAGGTGTCACCATTAGAAAACAAGTGCCATAAACCCTATTAGATAGTAGCATGGTCCCATATTCAATAACACATTGCACTAGTGTATGCTCTATCATGATAATATCATTATGTGGTATAGATAGTGAATTTTTGGGTGGACCTTCACCTATTTCTGAGAAGCATATGCTGGTGTGATTGAATGCTAGATCATTGTCTATTCCCTATTTTGATTGATTTTAATGTGAAATTCTAAGCCTCCATATTTTTTAGGGTATTTTAGTAGCAAATCTATAAAAAGAGTGGCATTAGTAGGGTATGATAGAGGTGACCTCAACACCCCATGTGTTGAACATTGCCTACATACCAATACCTCAAAAGGGGATCAAGCCTGATTTATCTCTACTAGTCTAAGTGATAGTGCAAATGTAAGTGAATGATAGTATGAGTGCTAGTTTGAGTACTTTGAGTGTGACTTGACACTAGAAATCTAAGTAGTATGATATATAGGGTATTATAGATGGGTGTATGTAGAATAAGGGAAGAATATGGATCAATGACCTTGATTTTATATATTGATTATGAGTTTGTTTATGAGTATTTGCATTTGAATTCAATCTATGGTATAAATGAATGAAATTGGTCTATATATATATCATTTTGGTATTTATTAAGACATTAAATGGGTCTAGGTTGACACTAAGATTATTTTATAAATGGAAAGATATCCATTGGGGGTGAAAAGAGAAGGGGGAAATTAATGCTTCCCTTTTTCTTTAACATAGTGTGCTACTATCTAAAGGGTTATGCTAATGTCTGAGTAGTAGGAACAAGTGAAAAAGGAACCAAGGTACCTAAGTGAAGGCTCAATGCTATTTTTTGGTGTATCTAGGAATGGGTTGAACTCACACAAAATATATAAATTGATCAAGAGAGCCCTTAAGATAGGTCTATGGATAAACTAAGGATAAGGTGGTCGTAAGTGACACTCATTGGATTAAAATGAAATTTAAAAAAACTAAATTTACCCCCCACTTATTCTATAAATGTATCAAATAAAAATTACTAGGATAAAGGAAAAATAAATGTACATGGAATTACCTATGGGGTGAAGCCTATGAATCTGGGTTTGAGTCTATGAATCATGCTTCATTACATACCATATGAATGAAACATGAATGAATTATTATTTACCTAATAAATATAAAAAATAAAGAAAAAATTACGTAAAGAGATGAGAGAAATAGTAAAATAATGAATAAATATTTTTGGGTACAAGAATCAATGCTAAAACCTAGTGACATCTTATATGTGCATGTAGATGGTGATCAAATAGTGAATAACTTGGACATAGTCTATGGATTGATAAATCTTCGTGTTTGGGTGGCTCAAGAACTCAATAATTTTTTTCCTCCATAATTTCCACCCATACTTGGTGGATAATAATCTACAAATAATTTGGATTGGATTGATGGCTTGTCCAACCCTCTTATGTAGGTGGCTCAAGAACTTAAGAAGTCTATGAATCTATAATTTCTTACCCATGTGTAGTAGATGCATCTAAATTTGAAACTATGTGATGTAACTAAAATTTTATAATATGGATTTGAGGACACTCAAAACTCTAAGATGTAAAATGACTCAGGGGCCACTCAAGATCTCTAAAATGTAAAATGGCTTAGGGGCTTGTCAAGAATGCCAACTATTGTAGATGAAATGAGGCATAAATCTAGTGTAAATTTGGTGTAAAACTAGTACAAATGGTTTTTAGAGTAATAAAATGGAGAATGACATAAGTTTACATTCCATCTGAGAATAATGGTGCCAAACTAAACATATGGGAATAATTTACCATGCACATGCCCCCAACTCTAATATCTATGTATATGGATTCTAGACAGAGTCATAATAATTTGTTTGAGTATTTTAAACTTAAATAGAAGTGATCATATCATGCATAATGCCCATACTCTAAGAAAACCTATTTAATATGTGTAAAAACTAAGTATATACTAAACTTGTCTAATAATATATGACTGAGACTATGTAGATCTAAACTATAACTAGTGTACCTTTCTGATGATTATATAATTTTTTTTGTTTTTAGGTATAATGGATATTAGTGTGATCCCTTAGTCAATAGTGCACTATAATAGTATACTATGTGCCATTATATTGAACAAATGTATTATCTCTATGTAAAATTGAGATTGATCTCATTGTGACTATTTTTCATTGTATTTTCCTAAATTTGAGGTTTGTAATTAGTGTATACATGACAAGAACTATGTTTTGAGTGCACTAGGATGGCTTGATCTCTATGACAAACCCTTATAAATTCCCCTTATTTTTAAGGGAGTTGTTTAACCTATGAAATAACTATCCTCAAAATAAAATATATTCATCATGTGTGTTAGACTAGAAACATGTGATATTTGTGTGATAAACCAATATAATGTGTATAAATGACATCAAAATGTAAAATAATTATTGAGCATAAGTTGGTAATGTATGATGTATGTTAGATATAACATTCATAAGTTTGTTAAAATAGATAAAATAATGTAATCATGTATATGAAAAACAAATTTAAATATAATATAAGTAACTACTTAGGGGTAATGGGCATGATTTACATCAAGGCACCCAAGGAGGAAATGGAGATGCATGAGACCATCATGGCATCACAATTAGATGTGAATGTAATAATAAATAGAAATGTGTCATGGCCATGATGCATAAATTAAATTATACATACATAAACATGAGGCAAAAAAATTAGGCCAAGGGGCCTTAATATAAAGGACATGGGCACATGTGACTAAGTATAAGAAAATAATACATATAATGTCATGTTCAAATGTCCACATACACAAAGATCAAGTGAGGTTGTCTTATATCTATATGGAAGGACATGATTAAATTATTGAATACACAATCAATATGCACACACAAGGACATGGCCACATGTACAAAGAATACACATAATGAAAGTAATTGTCTTAGATCCATATAATAATGGAATATTCAAATACCTTTGAATAGATGTAGAAGCAAAGTGGCACAATAAAATTTAAACTAGTAAATCTATAAATGAAAGTATGCATAAATATGTGGTATAAATATATATAAGATAAAATATGCACATAAGTTGAGTCTATATTATTATTAATCAGTAAAAAGTTATTTTTTTTATAGAATGATATAACTTGGAAAATCATAAACTATGTAGTATAATTCCCCTAATGGGAGAATGTATCAATGTCGAATTTGTGTATCTATGTGTCTATCCCTAGTGGTTGAATAGTATAAAATATGGATTTGTGTGGAATATCTAAGTCATATAGTAATCTAAAAACATTCTAAAGGAAAAATTAAAGCATGTAGGTATGATAAAATTGACTATACTATCAACGATATCATAAGTAGTATCTAGAAAATAGAATGAATGTAAACATGGAAATGCATACAATCATAAATTTGTATTTTTTTAGTAATATTTGAATATTTGTATTTAATGAGTATAATATATGTAAAAGGAATATGAAAATGAAACTATGTACAAGTAGAGATGAATATACAAATTGATGAGTCTCACAAGAGACTCACTATCAAGGTGTCATGCATCAAATAAAAGAAGAGTAAGTTCACATGTTGTGCAAGGAGGTATATGAGATTTGGGAATCAAATATACTAAGTAATTTGTATATGAAACTACCTATGGAGTGGGGCTATTAATATTTAAATTTGGCTAAATAGGCCTATGAAATTTGGGGTTCTTGGGAACCTATTTAGTTTAAGAAGCTATGATTAGCATAGGTGCTCTATGTTATATCACTAATCTAGATGATAATGCGGTAAATAGATGCTCTCTAGAATCCATAGCATTTATTTAAAATATGTTTATCTCTAATAAATGTATCAATGGGAGAGTATTTGTATGTGTTAATGATGTATAATTAGACCTCACCTACACTAGTGGCTTAATTGATATAGGAGGTATGCTAATGGAATCTATGTGTGTAGATATGACTAGTGGTTATTGTGCAATTAGATATGGAATGGGTAAAATTTACTCATCTATAATGACCTTGAATATAATCATTTTAAGATCATATATATACTTAAGACATTTATGTATAATGGATGTAGTAGCTTGTAGCTATTGCATCCAAGGCCTACCTAATAACATATCAAATGTGTCAGCACTAGGTACAACTAGGAATTTGGTGGCCACATGTGTGAGACCAACTTGTAATTGAAGTATGATTGCACCAATGGATCTATGAAAATGGTCATTAAATCCATGAATAATTGTGTCTATTAGAGAAATATATTACTCTAAATAACCCAAGTGATGTAGAAGTGCAATAGTACACATATTAATGCTTGACCCATTGTTAACCATGATAATTTGAATAGAATGACAACCAATGTAAACTCGTAAAAAGATTACATATAAAATTGAGTCATCATAAATTATCTATTGTTCTTATAAAGTGATGAGAGGTCTAGCTAGCACTGTAGTATGATACACACCAATGATATTATTTAGAGGTTGTGTGTCCACCATATGAGTATGATAAGATGTTGTTAGTGGATGTTCCTAATAATTATAATGAACACTTAAAGTGCCTATAATATCATTATCCATATAATTTTATAATGGATTAAAAAATAATTTCATTGGTGCCTCTATATGATTGTTCACATCAATGATATTAGTGTCTATCAAATCTTGTATCTTATGTTGTAAGCTTATACATCTATCTATAATATGGCCTAGTGCCCTATGATAATAAGAAAATACATTGGAATCATAATTATTTGGAAGATTACTAGCTATATCAACTTATTTGATGGGAGAGATACATATGATGCTCCATTCTAAGAGTTCCCAAAGAGCACGTGCTAGAAATTTAAGAAGCTTTGTAAAATGTATCCCTAGAGGAGATGTTAAAACCATATGAGGAACTAGTTTTAAGGATGTATTTACTATTTTATTTTTATCATTATTATTTTTAGTGGGCTTCATATTATATGTGGGATTATTGAAAATCATATTAGTTGAATCTGATCAAGTTGTGTACTTTAATTTTCCCATGGAGAGAAGTTTGAATTCCCATTCTTTCACTGTATGGCATAGATTTGTTAATGATGGAAACTTTTTGAATATTATATCTTCATGTAATGCTATTAATAAACTCTACTTGAATATGTCCTAGAGTTATCTATATTTTATGGGGCTAATAATTTTTAATAATACAATTTTATATCATAAGACATTTATCTATTGGCTCATTGGATTTTTTCTTGAGTCATGCAACTTGAGTGTATGAAACCTTGTCATTGAATTTGATTTCAAAGTGTGCCAAAAACATAACTTCCATTGGATTAAATGTTGTGATGGAATAATTAAGGATATTATAGAACCATTATAATGCATAGTCTTTTCAACTACAAGGGAACAACTTAGTCAAGAGCCAATCAATGGACACGTAGTCCAAACACGTTGCATGAAAAGTGTGTAAATGATGCTATGGGTCAACCTTACTATCATACAAGATAATCTCAGGTGAAAAAAATATGGAGGGAAAATAATTTTACGTTATATGTTATGCTCAAGTTATATCTAGGAAATATATGAGAGTCCAAGGCATAAGATGGTTTAGTAGCACCTTGCTAAAGATGTAACATCTTGGGTTGAAGATAATAGATATCTTGCCTAAGGTATTTTACATATTAAGAGGATGGATGTGTAATAGTCATAAGAGGTGTTTCCAATGGTGATATTTGCCTACTTGTAACATGTTTTTACAAAATCTAAGTTTCCATCATAGTAGGTGTAAAAATATTAGCATCTTTAGGGTTGGATGACTAAACTATAGTGGATTTTAGGATCTCCTCTTAAAGAATACATATAAAGCCATATTACATATTATAATGTTTAGAAATGAAATCTTGAAATTGTCTCTTATCTATCTCATCAAATCGGTTATTCAACTCTACCATTATAGGTTGGGTAGTAGGAAAATAAAAAGTTATATATTTTGAACCTTTTAAGAAATTAAGTATACAAAAGATTACATAAATAAAATAATGAATCGTATCTAAAATTTTGAAATTAATTATTGAGCATATAAAATACAAGGAAAAAACCCTAATATCATCTAAGGTTAAGTTTTGGATGCTATTCAAAGTAAGGTTCAACAAATGATTCTACTTTTAAGGGAGTTACAAAATGTGAAAGCCTAGGTTGTTAAAGTGTTGGAATAGTAAATCATGGAATAAAATATAAATATCAATAGCCATTGATTTATATAACAATTGAATTATTTTATTAGCCTAGAAAATTGACTGAGACTGACAAATGGAGGGCTAAAAATTGGTGCGTGGATAATGTAATGTGTTTCTAATAAAAAACCTCCTATATAGTAACACATTCCCCTAGTTAATATCACACTAGGCTAGTGTCCTCTATATTATTCTAATGTCCCTATGTAGTAGAGATAGTGAATTCCTGAGTGGGCCTTCACCTTGTTCTGAGAAGCATGTGCTTTTGTGACTAAATGTTGGATCATTATTTATTATTTATTTTGACTGATTTCAAGGTGAAACCCTAAGATTATACATTTATTAGGTTATTTGAGGATCATAAGTATAAAATTAGAGGCATTAGTATAATAGGATATACATGACCTCAACACCCCATGTGTTGAGTGTTTCGTACATACCAATAGGGGATCAAGCTTGATGTAGTTATCCCAATCTATGTGATAGTGTAAGTGTAAGTGAATTCTAGTACAAGTGTTGGTTTGAGTGTGAATTAAGACTATAAATCTAAGTAATCTACACTATATGATGTTATATATGGGTGTATGTAGAAGTCGGGAAGAATAATGATCAATAAACTTGATATACACAATTATTTTTGAGTTTGTTTAGGATTATGTCCATTTGATTTCCATATATGGGATAAATGAATGAAACTGGTCTCAATATATCATTATAATTATTTTTGATACATGAAATTGGTATAGGACCACCCTAAGGTGCTGCGAGAAATTGAAAGATATACATTGGGTTGAAATGATCTAGGGGTATTAGTGATTCCCATTTGCCAATAGTGTATTGTAATAATATCCAAAGGGACACATTAATGTTTAAGTGGCATGAACAAGTGAAAAGTTGACTTGGGTGCCTATGTGAAGGACCCATACTATGTTTTGGTATATCTAGGAATGGGTTTGAGTCACTCAAAATCTATAAAGTGATTAATAGAGGCCTCAAGATAGGTCTAGGGATAAACTAAGGATAATATGGTCTCAAGTGACACTCATTGCACTAAAATGACATTTTAGATGACCACACCAGTAATTATGGTGACATTATTAAAGAAAGATGAAGGTGGAAGTTTAAATTTTTTTACTTGATTATATATAATTTTTTGCATGGTATTATAAAGATATGCATGGATTTTATCCTATTGTTGTAATGGATAACATAGTATCTACCTAAATGCCAATCTTGTTAAGCAAAAAAATTAGAAAAAATCATTTGAAAATAGCATTGGTAGACAAGAGATAAATCTAGAGGATTTTGGATGTTAGTTTTATTCTAGTTGTGGATTATCCTAAGTGGGTATCTAATATAGTACCATTTACAAATTCTAATAGAGACACATGATGTTGTATAGATTACCAAAACTTAAATAATTCATGTCCCAAAGATGATTTCCCATTTCAAAATATTGACATGATTATTGATTTTACCACTAGATATGTAATGTTATCATTTATGGAAACTTTTTCTAGATATAAACAAATTGAGATTAACCTTGCCAACCAAGAGATGTAATTTATCACACCATGGGGAAATTTTGTTATGTAATCATGCCTTTCAGGTTAAAAACCATACGGTGACTTATGAAATGGCTATGAAAAACATCTTCCATGATTACATACATAATATTATTTAATATTATGTGGATGAATTACTTTCAAAATCAAAACATCAATAGGAACATGTTTTTTACCTATGATAGATATTTGAACAACTATATAAACTTATTGTAATATTAAATCTTAAAAAATGTCTTTAGAGTTACATCTAGAAAGATACTTGATTACACCATATCCTAAAGAGGCATTGAATAAGATCCTAAAAATATTTAAGCTATTATCAATATGCATCCAACAACATGAATAAAATAGTTAGGAACCCTCCAATGAAAAATTCAAGAAAAATGATTATTTGTAGCTTAGTTGGTTGATAAGACATAATATTTCACATGCTTACTCAATAAAGATACCAAATTTTAATGGGATTCTAGTTATTAGTAAAGTTTCAATGTAACAAAAGAATATTTTCTAAATCCACCTATCTTAATTTTGATAATTGTAGGTACACCCCTACTATTATACATCTTAACTATAGATTAGACCTTGGAAAATTTAATCACACAATATGATGGTGATCATAAATATCACACCATTGATTATATTATTAATACATTATTAGATTGTTAAAATAATTACAATATCATGGAAAAATTATGTTTATGTCTTGTATTCGTAGAACATAAATTATGGCACTATATGCTTAATAACAAGACACAAATTATCACAGGTAAACCCACTTAAATTTATCTTGTCCAAATCCAATTTATAAGGACACATTTACAAGTGGGTAATGTTTATAATGGAATTTGATTTAAAATTTACATCTCAAAATTTAGTAAAAGGAAAATTTTTTAGATCACCTAGAAACAAATTCATTATTAGATACATAACCCATTAATGATTATTTTCAAGATGATATCTATACATATAACATTTATAATTACATTTTTATCATGTATTTAAATGAATTTAAATGTATCATTGGTGTTAGAGTAGCGACAATCTTCATTACTCTTCAAAATCAAACATTTCCATCTATTTTTTCTTGGGATTTCATGTACTAACAATGTAGAAAAGTATGAGGCTCTAATACTAGATTTATGAACCACATAAACACTAAAAATAAATATCTAAAAGCATGCTAAACTCATAACCTATAATGATTCTATGGATATGTGTGGCCAACTTATGGATTAAAAACATTTCCTATGGTTTTATTGAATTTCTCTATGTTCTTAGTAAAATTGGACTATGGAACAACCATAGATAAGTAGATTATATACAAGAGGTATTGGTTAGTATTTTATCATCATAGTATAAATTATTATCTTATTTCAATGTTGTGGATATTTCCCCTTGAATTGTGTCAATCATATTTATCACATATCCTACTCTTTCATCAATTATTATTATTGATCTATTTACTCTCATATTAATTCTATGATATACATTTCCATTATTGTGAACATCTAAGTATTTCATTATAGGTGGTATTAAATTCTCATTTTGAGAAAGCTTATATGACATTATTTCTAGATATGGTGTTGCAATTATCATGAGAGATGAAAGATTGAAAAAATATAACTTGTGATTTGGGAATAATTTAGTTTTTTTTTCTTACTACAATATTGTTTGAATTCCTTTTTTATAAAAAATGTTTGGATTTTTTTTCACCCTTTTTTTAACCATAAAATATGGATCAAGGAATCTAGGGTTAATGTGTGGAGATAGTCTAGGGTGAAAGAGTGATAAACTATTTCTAAAGTAGGCCAATTAATTTAAAAACTTAGATAAACAATGTTTAGAATTTATATACTAAGATATGCTAAAAATATAAAGTACAACTATGTTAGATATTTCAATGATAATGATTAAAAGATACTTAGTTGATTCTAATGCTAATACAAATATTTATCTATAAAATTAAGGAGATAAATTGGATCTATATTTTATATTGGTCGTATGATTTTGGAAATTATATATCTATGGCCTCGAATACTTGTATATACATGGGATGATTACGTTGATTCTTATATCTAACATATATATAGGTGTATAATATGAAATTATTTTTGAATATAGATGCAACCATGTATGATATTATAATTTCTATGTCACCTTCACTATGGTGTACTCAAATATGGATCATGGAATGTTACCCCTTGTCAAATTGAAAAACCTTAGTTCTTCATCTTTATATTGGTTGTGGGAAAAATGGGTTAGTGGGCTCATAGTTTTGAGCTAGCCACAAATATCTATATGTTACTATGTTATTCCTACATAACCACTACTCTAAATAGGTCATATAAACCATGTAGTTATGCCCTACATATGGGCTTGTGTGTGCATAAGGATATAATGTGTGATAAGTAAGTACATAGAGTGACCTTGTTTTTAGCTTGGAAAATATGGATCATGGGATGTTTCATCAGTAATTTAGAATTATATATGCATTATCCCTATGAATAATATGTAAATATGAGAAAAAAGGGAAGTTTTTATTGCTTAAATTGTTGATTGAATGCTTTCAAAAAATTTCCTTATGAGTTTATGGGTCTGTGCTAGTCTATGCTAGGTTTGTGCTAGGTGAGGAATGAATGAATATTGATCATGAATATATACCAATCATTTTGGATAATATATCACATTAAATAATTCAAGATAACCATAGGTATGCATTTAATTTGTAAATTGGATTACTTTAGGGAACTAGACACTTGCATTGGGATAGGATATGACACATGTATAGAACTTATAGAAATAGAAGATAAATAGGTTTATAAAATTTTGAGAATGATAAAAGGTCTAATTCATTACAATACCATTGGTAATATTAAGAGATAAGTAGAGGCATAGAGAGATAGTATTTGTGAGCCTTTTGATAATGGGAAAGGTCTAGAACTAAATGGAAAAACCAAGGTCTATGTTTTCCAAGTCTATAAGACTAAGATGTTAGATAATTTATAAATAATGTCTACACCCCCCTTCAATCTCATTATGAAATTAGTAGTTTAAGGGAAAATAAATGCTCACCTAGGTTTGTATAACGTACCTTACCTTTTCATGAGCCTAACTTGAGTGATTTATTGGTGATTGACTTACAACCAAGAGCATGTTAAAATATATAATTAATGCATATAATATTAGATTTCAAAGAATTGAAATGATTTAAATAGAAAGATCAAGGTTTAATATTACCCTTCTGTATTAATGCAACCACCTTGCCTTTTGGCAATGTGATTTGAAAAGATGTATCATTATGAACCATTAGAAATGAGATTACAAAAATATAAATTTATAAATTGCATATATATATATATATATATATATATATATATATATATATATATATATATATATATCCAGGGACTAGTATGATATGCTTATATTCATTGCTTATTTTCCATACTTTCATTTTTGCACTTCCTTGAGTGTGTTCCTTACTTTATATTCTATGCATTTTGTTACTTGTTCGATCATTTGAATATGCTCAATTTATTCTAGCCTGCATGTCTATGTTTATCTCTTTGACATCTAAATACATCATTTCTTGCTGTATGGACATTTAAATATGTTGTTCTTAATTTTATGGATATTTGACTAAGTCATGTCCCTTTAATTGTGCATTATTTGAGCATGCCCCTTATTTGAGTTTCCTTAGACCATTTCTTTCAGAAAATATGAGTTGCCACCTATATTTGAGATTATCTCAACTATGCAACCAAATCATTATTATAACTTGGTGAGCTTGAGTGAATCAAGTCAAATCACACTATAAATATGGCGAGGTTAAAAAAAGTAATATTAAGTCAAACTTATAAAATTATCAAGATTGAGTGATTTAATCACCTCAACCATACCAAAATCAAACCAACTAATGTAGTAGATTGGTTCAAAATAGTCTAACATGGTGAGATAAAGCCTATAAAAGTGTTTGAAATATGATAATTTATTTTATTTTTTAATTTGGGTACACTTTTCATATCATATACACCTTATTTATGTCGCATGTTGAAACATGGGTATTAAAATGGTACAAACATATAGATTTATGCTACAAGTATGTATATAAATCATATAACTATGAGTTTTTGGCCAATTTGTAAACTTTGTAAATGTGGAGAACATGTTTCCATAACATGCCCCCATTATAATCTAAAATTGAAAACTAGTGTAAGCATGGATAAATTGATTTCAAAAGATGCCCCCATTGTATATCTAAAACTAAAAATTAGTATGATTATGGATAACATGTTACCATAAAATTCCCCTACTATAATATGAATTTTTGAAGAATGTGGAAGCACCATACCTCTATGGTATGCCTCCACTAATATGCCCCCCATTTTTATGTGAGGGGAAGTAGAAACTCATAGTTACCTTACCTCAAAAGGTTAAGATAACCATGTTAACTATAAATGTATCATGTAACATATAGAAGGAACATGTATAGGAAGATATATCATTGAATCACATAGTAATTGATTATATCAAGGCCTAAGATGAATGATATAGATCATGACAACATATGAATAGAAATAGGACAAGCTTATCAAGTAATAAATCACACATATAAAGGAACTCAAAGAAAATAAAAAAGAAATGGTCTAAGGAAACTCAAATAAGGGGCATGGTCAAATAATGCACAATTAAAGGGACATGACTTACTCAAATGTCCATAAAATCAAGAAAAACATATTTAAATGTCCATACAACAAGAAATGACATATTCAAATGTCAAAGAGATAAACATAGACATGTAGGCTAGAATAAATTGAGCATATTCAAATGATCGAACAAGTAACAAAATGCATACAATAGAAAGTAAGGAACACACTCAAGGAAGTGCAAAAATGAAAGTATGGAAAATAAGCAATGAATATAAGCATATCATACTAGTCCCTGGATATGTGTGTGTGTGTGTGTGTGTGTGTGTGTGTGTGTACATATATATATATATATACATATATATATATATATATATATATATATATATATATATATATATAAAATATGTATATATATATATGTATATATATGTGTGTGTGTATATATATATGTATATGTATATATATATGTATATATATATATATATATGTATCTATATGTATATGTATATATATGAGAAAAAACATTAAGTACATAGCATATCAAGTATATTTTGAAAGATATAAGCATGGATAAATGCATTTGGAAGTATATAAGCTCAAATATGACAATGGAAAATGATCATAAAATGATATATCTATCATGTATCATGATCAAAGAAGTGGATGTCCACAACATCCACATGACATGAGTAGAGGAAAGGCCTAACATCCAAATGTGCATAGATAATTTATCCATGTATGCCTATATCAAACTCAAAATATGCATCAAACACATTTATATATAAGCAAATGATATACTATCAACTAACATAAAACTAAAAACATAGATTCCAAGGAGCTAATAAAGCATGTAAATGTTGAAAATTATATTGTATTTTTGATTTTTTGTTGATTTTATATATATATATATATATATATATTTATATATATATATATATGTGATATGATATGAAAGGACTATCTTATTAACTCATCCAATGGATGTTCATAGGTATCTTCCCATCAAGAACTTAGTGTAATAAATTGGTGGTACTACCAAAGAGCATGCATAGATGTAATATTTATAACTATAGTATATATGATTCTCTACATATGTATAATATGAATTTATGGTTGTGAATAAATAATAGAAGGGATCAGGGTTCATGAAACCCACAGTTGAGTTTTTTATGGTTTATTTGGAATAGCAATAATATGAACATGTTTGGGTGTTTTGGATATTTGAATATGTTGTGTAGTAGATGAGGACTCCATGGAACCCACTATGGATCTATGATGCAATGTTATCTCAAGTGTTTCTATCGCTAATTCGCTTTCTACATTCAAAAGATGAATAAAGAAACTAAGGAAATGGACAAGGCTAGAAGTACCTGGATATAGACTACGCACCGTAATCCAGACGCTTGCGAGCACCCCTCTTTGGCTGTGGAGGAATGACACCTGCAAAGAAAAGGAACTTGGACAAGAAAATGTTAGATGGATAGGCAGTGGGTTGCCAAGCGAAAGCTTGTTCCCGAAAGTGTGAAAACTTCCTCAAGGGAGGTCAACCCACTGATAACATACAGATAAAAGACCAAGGAAATACAAAATGCCAAAATACAGAAGTGATAAACAAATTAGAAAGGAAAGAAAAGACAAAGGATTACCTGAAAGGAGCTGTCAGGCTGATGACAGTCGCCGAGGTCAGAAATGTTGCCAGCGTCGATTATCTGTTATGCCGACGTCGGTTATCCTGCCGACGTCAGTTGGGGAAGTGACCGGCGTCGGTCGGGGTAGTGGCCTGTGGTCGGGTCTGGTTTGGTTTTTGGACTGTGGATGGGTCTGAGATAGAGTTCAGGGATGAATTAGGATGGACTGGGGAATGGTCTGGTTCTGATTAGGTGCCCTGTATAGGGTCTTTGTTGGCAAGGGGATGAGGAAGTTGTTTGGGATTGTATAGAAAGGGGGACAGTGTGAGATGAAGATGGACAGAGGACAGGGCCTGAGAAGGCTTTTCAGCCTCTCAGGGGGAAGGGCAGAGGGAGTAGGAGACAGCAAATATGCCAGATAACTAAAAATTTAAACAAAAGAAAGAAATAACAGACTCTGCTTACCTTTTAGCTTGCCGAATGAAGAGTGGGAGAGCTATTGTTGAGACCACAGAAGACTTTACAAGAGGAAATCTCTAATTAAGAGTCTTTGCACCTATTGCTGCTATTACACGAGGTCTAGATGGAGAGGAGACAAATGCAAAAAGGGGTCTTGAAGGCTGCTGATGCTGGCAGTTTTGCTGACGTCGGCCGAAGGGTCGCCGACGTCGACAGTGGCAGAATGGGGACAGAGACTAAAAATAGCCTCTGTCCATTCTTGCACGCCGCCGGGCGAGGGATTGTGGGAAGAACGGTCATGAGGATGCTTAAATGGGCGTGGGAGGAAGATAATGAGAAGATTTGGCATAATAAAGGCTAAGAGGAAGGTGGAGGGATTCAAGGAAGGATCCAAGGTGGTAAGGGTGAGGTGGAAAGGGGGCCACTTAATTAAAATATTTAAGTTATTTTAATCAAATGAATGGAGAGGACTAAGGCCAAGGGTTAGGATATGGGTTTGAGGTAGACAAGGGGGAGAACCAAGGTGCAGACACATTTACGGTGTCTACATTTGCCCCTTTTTGTCTTGTTGGTTGTTCTTGACGAACTGCAAGACAAAAATAGGAGTTGGTTGCCCCAAGAAAAGGATGAGGTGTTCCCCCCTCAAAGCGATAGTCGAGAGAAGGGAATCAGAGATCGAGTGTCAATTTGATAGAGAGATGGATAGAGAGAGGATGAGTGAAAATGCTGCAATAGTCATGATTATGCGTATACCACGTCACGGGATGGTCAGGTCAAATTGTCGCATGTCGAGGGTTAAGGAGTGCCAAAATTGAAGTAACTGGGCCCCAGCATTTAGTCGTCTGCTGATCAGGTCACTCAATCTAAGCTGAAGCTCCAAATGGTCATCGTGTTCCAGGTATCCCAGGCTCAGGAAGTGCTCCCAGAGACATGAAAAAGTCACAGGTAGTGCGGATCAACTGGCTTGTGATCCTATACTTATGAAGGGTCAAAAATAGTCTGCAGACAATTCTGCTAACTAGCCGTGAGGTAGCACACACGCAAAAACAACCAAGGCAACATTGGCTTGGAAGTAGTTGAAGGTCGAAGGAGATACGCATGATCTCCAATGGTCATTATTCAAGGGGATGGATGGACGAAAGGATGTGGCTGAGCTAACCTCAGAAAACATCATGTGATCTGAGTGCTGCCTACATAGCCCTTGTGTGAAGGGCCTCAGGCCAATGTAGTTCTCCCTAAAAGGGAGGAATGGTTAAAGGGATCGATAAAATGGTCTTGGTCAAGGTCAAGGTCATGGTTAAAAGGAGGAAAGAAGGTTTGTCCATCAGGGAGATGAACAAACGGGGGTGGTCGAGCTAACCTCAGAGGATGTCATGTGATCTGAGTGCTGCCTACATAGCCCTTGTGTGAAGGGCCTCAGACCAATGTAGTTCTCCCTAAAAGGGAGGAATGGTCAAAGGGATCGATGAATTGGTCTTGGTTAAGGTCAAGGTCATGGTTAAAAGGAGGAAAGAAGGTTTGTCCATCAGGGAGATGAACAAATGGGGGTGGTCGAGCTAACCTCAGAGGATGTGGTATCTGAGTGCTGCCTACATAGCCCTGGTCATAGGGCCTCAGACCAATGTAGTTCTCCCTAAAAGGGAGGAAGGGTCAGAGAGATTGATTGGTCTTGGTCAAAGTTGATGGAGTTGGTCGTGATCAAAGTCACAGAAGAGAAGGTTTGTCCATCAAAGAGATGAACAAATGGGGGTGGTCGAGCTAACCTCAAAAAATGTCATGTGATCTGAGTGCTGCCTACATAGCCCTGGTCATAGGGCCTCAGACCAATGTAGTTCAGACAAAAGGTCTGATTGATCAATGATCGGATGTGGTCAAGTGTCAAAATGATGAGGGTAAGATGATGTTACAGATGTCATATTGGTCGAGAGGCTTTCATCCCTAGCAAGTTTCCATAGTCGTGATGGATGTATGCTAAAAATGAATGGAAGTCTATTTATGCTTCAGCAAGTATTGGTTTATGCTTAACATAAATTGGGTCTGGTCGGTAGTTTCCATGTGTATTGGTGTCCATAGAAACTATGTGAAATGGACTAGGATGATGTCAGCTGAAAATGATGAAAATGGCTTGGTTAAAAATGAGTCGACAATTGATTTGGTTAAATGTGACCAAAGTGTAGAGAAAAGATGAAAGGCGAATTTCTCTTTCATTGACAAGGACCAGAAAGGAAGCATAGATAGGGGTTATTAGAACCAAAGCCTCGTTCATGCATTACGTCGTTGACCAGTGTGGTGTTAGAACAGTAATCGAATCACTTTGACATTAAAGTGAGCTCGAAGTCCCCTGAGCAGGTGATAGGAGGTGGATAGGGTAACCCAGTTTAAGAGCAAGAATAACCTTGCCCCTTTTTATAGGAGACCCTGAGACAACTACAAGCCAAGTCCATGACCCATTTTTTTTTTTTTTTTAGGTGCAGGCTGATCGATGCGGGAAGCCTACATAGAGATGTTTTTTAATTTAGTGGTCATGTTGCGAAGCTAATCAATGCGAGAAGCTTCTAAGAAAGGTTGCTGTTTGTAGCAAGATTTAGTCATAGCCATCCTTTGAGGGAGTGGTCTATATTTTTGCTTTATAATGTTTGAATAGCTATCCTTCGAGGGATCAGTCTATTAGCTACAGCAATGATAGTATAGCTATCCTTCGAGGGATCAGTCTGTCTTTTTGAATTTGATTTTGTGACCTTGGATATGTTTTGACATCTTGATTTTTGATTTTTTTTTTTTTTTTTTTTTTTGAGTCATGGACAAGACTGTAGAAGTTCAAGGACTCCCTTTTATTAGGACAAAGCATCCATGCATCATAAAATGGTTGTAGAGGACTTGTTAAAGGGGAATAGGGTTGAAAGGAATGAGGATTAAGAGGACGAGGATTGCTCAAGGGACGAGCTCAAGTTATGTGTCAAGTAGACGAGTACTCGACTAACAGAAGAATGGTCGAAGATGCAATGCATTAAGAGGCTCAGGTTCTGGCCGTCCATTGAGGGAGGATAGATGATAAGTCCCTGACCCATACTTGTGCGTGATGATAAAAGGTCCAAGCCAATTGGGGGCGAATTTGCCTCGTTTACTTCGCTCCATATTGGTCACGTGCTGATTCTCTTTGAGGACGAGGTCTCCGATGTTGAAATCTCATTCTCACAAATTTTTGTCGTAGGCCCGCTTTATGTGACTTTGGTAGACATGGAGGT
This sequence comes from Torreya grandis, assembly GCA_037957365.1. Taxonomy (NCBI): domain Eukaryota; kingdom Viridiplantae; phylum Streptophyta; class Pinopsida; order Cupressales; family Taxaceae; genus Torreya; species Torreya grandis. The sequence continues at coordinate 2,892,142 of JARHVA010000475.1, forward strand.
GATTGAGGGCAGCAAGATGGCGCTCGTCAAGTAACTCAAGTTGAGCTAAGTGATCTTGATGAAAGTCATCATTGGAGAGAATGTCATGCAGGGAGATGCAGAGAGACGAGATCTGTACTTCGAGAGGTAAGACAGCCTCTGTTCTGTACACGAGGGAGAAGGGAGTAGCACCCGTAGAGGTTCGGATGCTAGTGCGGTAGGCCCACAAAGCGAAGGGAATATGAATGTGCCAATCCCTTCCTGTATCGTTGACCACCTTCATGAGAATTTTAGTCAAAATTTTGTTGGAAGCCTCAGCCTGCCCATTTGCTTGTGGGTAGTAAGGCGAAGAAAAGCTGAGTTTGATGCCAAATGAGTCGCATAGTTTTTGGACAGTCTTGTTTTTGAAAAATTTGCTATTGTCGGTGATGATTTTGTGAGGGACACCGAAACGACAGATGATGTGGCTGCTGATGAAGTCGACAATTTTGTCAGCTTTTGTGGAGACAAGATGAATGGCTTCCACCCACTTGGTGAAATACTCAGTGGCAGTGATGATGGATTGATGACGAAGGGATGAGTGAGGGTTGATCTCACCGATGAGATCCAAGCCCCATTGAGAGAAAGGCCAAAAATCTTGAGCGACTTGTAAGGCGTGGCTGGGGAGATGAAGTAGGTTAGAGTGTTGCTGACACTTGATGCAACGTCGAACATAGTCACTACAGTCTTGATGAAGGGTGGGCCAATAATAACCCAAGCGAAGGATGCGCTTGGCAACTGAGTTTCCACTGAAGTGTCCACCACAAATCCCGTCGTGAACTTGCTTTATGGCTTGAGAAGCTTCAGTGGAGGTTAGACAATGAAGGAGGAGGCCGTTGAAGCCTCGCTTATAGAGAAGACCTCCTAGCATGGTATAGTGAGCTGTGTGCTTGATGAAAGCTCATCGCGCATTGCTAGAGAGGTTGGGAGGAGTGATAGAAAGAGACAAGTAGTCCACAAGTTACTTATACCAGTCACCTCATGGGCTAGGATTGATAGTGTTGATATGGTCGATGTGAGGAGAGATGTATGAAGGTAAAGGTACGCGATGCACTGTGACAAAAAGGTGAGATGATGATGATGAAGATGGGATATGTGAAGCAACAGAAGCCATGGTGTCGGCAAACTTGTTCGTAGAGCGTGGAACAGTCTACAAGAGGTAATGGTCGAAAGATGCCAAAAGAAGGTCAGCACGATTTTTATACCTCTATAAAACTTCATTTTTATAGAGATATGAACCGTTAACTTGATTGACGACGAGCTGTGAGTCGCTGAAGATGTTGATAGACTTGATGTGGAGGGAAAGGGCAGTTTGAAGTCCCAAAATTAAGGCCTCGTATTCGGCCATATTATTGGTACAATCAAAGTCAAGCTTAAAGGATAGAGGCATGGGCTCCCCTTCGAGTGGGATGAGGATGACCCCCGCACCCCCATCGAGTTGACATTTGGAGCCGTCAAAGAACATGGTCATTTGGTAGACAGTGTCATTGGTGGAGAGGGTAGTGATAGATTCATTAGGGAACTCACAGTGTGAAGGTTGGTTGTCGAGAAGAGGGGCATCTGCCAGTTGGTCAGCGATGGTTTGCCCCTTGATAGATTTTTGCTGGATGAATTCGAGGTCAAACTCAGCAAGCAGCATGAGCCACCGAGCCATACGTTGATTCTAATATGGCTTGGAGTGCATGTACTTGAGAGGGTCGGTGTGAGTGACGACAAAGGTTTTGTGGTTGAGAAGATAATGGCAGAGCTTGGTGGCAGAAAAGACTAATGCCAAACAGAGTCTCTCAGTATGAGTATACTGAGTTTTATAGTCGATCAGTGTTCGGTTGATGTAGTAAACCGCTTGCTCACGATGATGCTCATCTCGGTGCACGATCATGGCACCTAACGAATGGTTGGTGGCAGAGATATAAAGGTAGAAGGGTTGGTCGTCTTTAGGTGGAATGAGGACTGGTGGAGAGACCAGATAGCTTTTGAGGGCTTCAAAAGCCTCTTGACAGTCCTCATCCCATTTAAAGGAGATGTCCTTCTTAAGGAGGTGATGAAAAGGTTGGCAGCGGTCTGAAAGCTGTGAGATGAAACGGTGAATGGACTAGAGCTTCCCTTGTAGACTGCGAAGCTACTTGAGATTGGTCAGGGGTGGCATTTCGAGGATAGCACAGATCTTGGTGGGATCTATCTCGATACCACGAAAGGAAATGATGAAGCCGAGAAGCTTGCCTGAGAGGACCCCAAAGACACACTTCTTGGGGTTAAGGCGGACATTGTATTGCAGAAGGTGAGAGAAGATGATTGTGAGAATGGTCAAGTGGTCACGGTGAAGTTTGGACTTGCTGAGAAGGTCATCCACATAGTCCTCCATGATTTTGTGGAGGAGATCATGGAAAAAGTAGGTCATGGCGTGCTGATATGTGGCACCAGCATTTTTCAAGCCGAAAGGCATGACTCGATAGCAAAAAGTCCCCCATGGGGTAATAAAGGTAGTCTTGTGCTGATCTTCTGGTGTGATCAAGATTTGATTGTATCCTGAAAACCCGTCCATGAGAGATAGCATTTCATGGCCGGCCGTGAGATCAACAAGCTAGTCAATGTTAGGAAGAGGGAAGTCGTCTTTGGGACAGGCTAGGTTAAGGTCGCGATAGTCCGTGCAGATCCAAATTCCCCCAGTTGCTTTAGTAACTAGGATGATGTTAGAGACCCACTGTGGATAATCGATGGGTTGGATGAAGGAGACAGAAAGAAGGTGCTGAAGCTCCTCTTTGACAAGGAGCGCAATGCGAGGATGCATCTTTCAAAGCTTTTGCTTAACAGGCTTAGCCTCTGGTTTGGTGACAATGTTATGGGTAACAATGGTGGGGTCGATGCCAGGCATGTCGCTGTAAGTCCAGGCAAAGGCTCTACTATGGTTTGAAAGGAACTGGGCATAGTCAAGCTGCTCCTGAGCGTCTAAAGATTGGCCAATCTTTAAGATGTGAGGAACATCAGAAGAAGAAGGGAGGTTGATGTCAATGGTAGATTCATTTAACATAACCTGGGTCTCAAAAGGGAGGAAACACTAGATGAAAGAGTCATCGGCACCCATGTAGGAAAGGATGGCGTCATCGTCAACGTAGTGGACAGTGTGAATGGTTGCTGACTCATCCTCTATCATGTTAAGAAAGATGAGAGGGAGAGACCTGGACACCCCATTGAGCTGATAGGTCAAGGGTTCCAAGCGAATGGTGTTTACGGAAAAAAAAAAAACTAGGAGGGATGGAAACCACTGACTCCGTAGGTGACGAAGGAGAAATGGGTGAGTTTGGAGGAGATTGGTCAATGGTTGGCTTGGGACAAAGGTCAGAAGGAGCCTGAGTGGGGTCATGATATCCCAGGCCATACCATTTCTTGGCATCGTGATCATTGAGCGGCTCGATGGGCTGATGGGAGCCCTGCTCATAACGTCCGAAACCAAAACCCTTCCATGCACACCTGTGAAGGTAAGTGTGTGCAAAGGTGGGGTTGCCAAGGAATGAGAAATCAGATGTGAAAGGTTGGGGTGAAGAGAGGGAATTGCCGTTGGTAGGAGCTTGATTGAGCCCCCCATAGACAAAGTTGGTTCAGAAGTGAGGAGGACCATAAGGCACGACCATCCCGATCTGATGGTCGTAATTGGGACTGAGGTGAAGGCGTCCATACTCTTGCGGAGTTTGGAACATGTCTAGGGTCAACAAGCGATATTCCCCAAGTGATAGTCATTGGAAGATGTCTTCCATGGGGTCTTTGGTCAGTGCTTGAAGAGGAGGGGTGAGGGAGACCACCGATTGCGAACTGGTCGAAGCTTCCACAGATGGGGGCAGTGCCGGAGTTGACGGCTTGATGGGAATGAGAACATCATTGGGACAGTAGGTTGTGTTGCAAGTCTTGAAGGGTGAAGGGTCAGCGAGAATGGTTTAGACTTGCCCGTCATACTCAAACTTCACACAACGGTGCAGGGTGGAGGGTATACAGGCCATGGCATGGATTCAAGGTCGGCCCAGTAGAAGGTTGTATTGAAACTCTCCTTCGATGATATAGAAGAGCTCTGGGACTATGCATGGACCAACGTGAATGTGAAGGATGACTGTGCCAATGGTCGTGGCGGTGGTGTCATTGAAAGAGCGTAAGATCACGTCAGTTTTGGAGACACAATTCTTGGGAAGAGCTAGCTGATCAAAGGCATGGGTAGAGATAATGTTGATGCTAGCACTGTCATTGATCATAATGCATTTAATGCGTGTCTGATCAACATAGGCAGTGATGAAGAGGGTGGCGTCCTGATCTTCCGTGTTAGATGTGGGAATCTCAGAATTGCTGAATGTGATGGAGGCGATAGGAGATAAAGAATGGATGAGGGCAGCGAGTGGTTGGGGGTCCTCGGGTTGGACCTCTGCTGCCTGCAAGGCTTGGATGAGGGCTTGTCGGTGCTGAGGTGAGGTTTGGATAAGGTCATAAAGAGACATTTTTACAGGTGTCTGGTGAAGCTACTTTAGCATGGAGTCATGAATTGGCCCAGAAGAGGAAGACGAAGAAGGCTGGGATGCGCCAAGGATAGAAATTTTAGGCTTAGGCGCAAGAGGTGGCTTGAAGAAGGGATAGGTCCAAGGAATGGCAGCTTTTTCTTTTGCCTTGTCCTTTTGTGACCTAGTGGTTATACGAATAGCATTGATTTCGAAAATAGGAGGTGAAGAAGGGGTCATGTTTTACTGGTGAGATGTTGATGTGGTTGAAGAGGTTGGATGGGAAGGAGTCGGGGTCTGGTCAAGAGTGTCCTCAAGGAGAAGAGTGTCTTTCTCCATATGGTGGCGGATGACGGCCTTGAGGGCACAGCAAGTCTCGGTATCGTGTCCTGGCATACGATGATATAAGCAAATTTTTGTGTCGTCGAACTAGGAGGGCTTGGACCCGAGAGGTTGGAAAGGTCAGATGGGTGGAAGGGTTATGTTGGAGGTCTACAAAAGTCAGCACAATAACAATGAATATGAGCCCACTAAAGGGTCCGCGCTAGTTGATATGCGTGAGGTTGGTGACTTTTGCTTAGGCGAGGCTGGAAGAGGTTTTCGTACCACCTTATGGGTTGTCGGTGCGGTGACAGATGGAGACGGCTCTTTCTTGGTGGTTGGTACCACCTTTTTGGGAGAGGGACAGTTGGAGGTAGGCAGAGGAAGCAAAGGAGGCAACGAGTTTTGATTGGAGGCCGGAGTGGGAAGGATGCTAGCCAAGGTTGAAGGATGGGGGCCCAAAATGGATGGTAATGGTGACGGGGAAGGAGGCGTTCACTTCTATGGTCTGGCAGTCTTCTTTGACTTGGTTGGAAGACTACTACTGGTCAAGGTCTGGTCTAGGTCCACCTTCACTTGCAGGTGAGTTAGGGTGGAGACAAGACGAACGCCAAGTGATGAGAGAGATGCAAGTTTTGGTTTTGACGGGTTAGGTTGAGGTTTGAGAGTCTGGTCCTTGTCAAGAGTCTGACAAGATTCTGCCTTGGGAGGATTAGCAGCATGTGATGAGAGGGTGCGGGTATGTTGAAGGGCTTTAAGACTCTCCCACAAGACCTGAGGCGTCACTTTCCTCGGAGGGAGAAGTTCAATTTTCTCCACTAATCGGGAAAATGGCTGAGAAGAAGATGTTGATGGTTACGAGGTTGAAGACGAGATGGGTGTAGTGCTCTTAGACGCATGGTATGGTGAAGACAAGACAAATTTAGATGAAGACAAAGGGGAGATAGGTTCTTCCCCAGGTGGAGAAGAAACCAGGGAGCGAGGCTCCTCCAGCGGGTAAAGGGCAGGGATGATGGTGCCCTCCACTTGCGGCTAAGGAGTAGGAAGGGTCGGGTCCTCCATAGGCAGTATAAAGGAGGATGGCGAGACCGGTGGTGCTGGTAAAGCCGAGGCATCCTCCAAGATGAGAGAGGTCGATGGAGAACTAGCCGGAGAAAGAGGTTTGTCCACATGTGACGGACTGATTGATGGCCTAACCTCTTGAGGTTGATTGGGGACGAGGGGAGAGACCGTATTGACTGTTTGAATGTTGTGCTCATGATTGTCGTCAATTAAGGTCTAGACATTGTTTCGGGTTGGCGGATGATTGGGGAATGGTTGTTTGAAGATGTCAATGGCCTGATTAGGAGGTGCATTGGGATTGTCTAAGATGAGGTCCCCCTTTTCAAGCATGTCTTGGATTATGTTCTGAAAATTGTTGCAGTTTTTCATGTCATGGCCCTTAACACGGTGGAAGCTGCAGAAGTCTTGCTCCCTATACCACGCGCAGATGGTGCGTGAGGGATCGAATTGTGGAGGAGGTCGGGCTTGAGGGAGATTGAGGGCCCCCTGTTTAACAAGATTTTCTAGCACAGACGCGTATGATTCTCTGAGAGGAGTATATCGTCGTTGTACGTATCTTTTCTGGAATTGGTGAGTGGCACTCTGAGATGTGGATGGCTCAGGCTGATTGGTCAAAGAAGATAAAGGTCTAACAACCACGGCATTAGCTGAAGCCTTGGATTTAGAATTGGATGATGATGGCTTAGCAGAAGAAGAGTCATTGGTCTTAGAGCTGGGATTCTTGCTCCGCAACTTGACTTTATTCTCCTTGATGGCATGCAACTCAAGTTTGTGAGCCATCGTGAAGGCCTCGTCAAAAGTGTGGAAGGTTTGAACCCTCAGGGTGGAAGAAATATGTCTGGCGCAGGCTTGGGAAAAGAGTTCAATAAGCTCAGCCTGGGGTAAGGAAAAGGAGAGTTGATTGATGAGGCCTCTCCATCGAGCAACAAAGTCAGATATGGACTCGTCCTTGAATTGCCAGATAGAATAGAGGTCTGTGATCGAGACCTTCTTGGTTATGTTGATGGAAAAGTGATCGAGGAAGAGCTGGGCCAATTGTGTGAATGAGAAGAGAGAATGGCTGGGAAGGGAGCTGTACCAGTCAAGCGCAACACCTGAGAGAGACATAGGAAATGTGCATAAGAGCAACGCATCGTCATGGCCAATGAGGTAACAGGCATGTCTGAATGCCCGTAAGTGTTGCTGTGGGTCTTCCTTGCTTTGAAAGCGAGAAAACTTCAGAAGCTCCCACTGGCTAGGATATGGTCTGATTGGGACAAAAGGATGAATGGGCTCGTTGCAGATCTGCTCGTATGAGAGAGCATTGCGCGAGCCTGAAACAAAGGTCTCTAAATTGGTCATCTTGTCCATCAGCATTTTGATGATGTCTGCCGATGGATTGACGGGTGGCGCGCCCCCTAAGTTATAGGGCACTTGGAAGAGGCTAGGGGAGGCATATGACGTAGTCGGTTGTCCCTGTAAAGGTACAACGTAGGGATAACTAGTCATAGAGATAGATGAAGAGGCTAAAGGTGGTTGGGTAGAAGGCATAGCTAGGCCCGATGCTGCCACAAGAGGTTGGACTGTGGTAACGGGGGCCAATGGATAAGAAGCCACCCTGGTGTTGATAGGGGCCAGGGTAGGTGGAATAGAGACGATAAGGTTTTGAAAAGGAGTGGATAGCGGTTGAGCGGGTTGAGGTTGATAGGGGGCTGAAACCCCGGTGGAAGTGGGCCCAAAGATAGAGGGAGAGGCCACACCTAGAGGATTGGTCAAAGTCTGGTCAGCGGTCGAAGTGGTGGCTTGAGTGTCCCAAGGTTGAACTACGGATGCCGTCAATACAGCCGTAGTCGCGATAAGAGAGGTTGGCATTCCATAGATCGGATTGCCCAAGGAGTCTCGCGTTCGGCTATGCGTGAGATAGTGTTGCAAGGCCTTGACGTTGAGGTCCAAGAATCGTTTGAAATCTTGGTCCCCTTCTTGGACAATAGGAGTCTGCGGCGGGGTTGGACGGGTAGGAGTTCTTTCAGTCTCCGAGTTGAACTCCATTGTAGGCCTGGTTAGGGACAGGGTAGATGGAAGTGGTTGATGGCTAGCATGGTTGACAAGAGCCTTGGCTTGGCTACGAGTCAAAACCATGCAAGACAAAGAAGGTTCAGGTTTCAGAAACTGTGTTGTTTAGTTTCAGAAAACCAGGATGGAGTCTTTGACAGAGAAGGGACAGGTCTTAGGCTGCTGGTTTTGAAAAAAAAGGACAGTGATAGAGACCGACATCAGTTGAAAAACCGATGTCGGTAAGAAATATGGCCGATGTCAGTCAGATAACCGATGCCGGTAATAGGGGAAAGCTGATGTCGGTGAAAGAACCAATGCCGGTGACTGTGTTTTCCAGAGAACCAAAAGATTTGAAGATTCTTGGAAAAACAATGAAAAAAGCATCCTCACTCACTCAAACAAACAGATGAGAAGAGGAAAACAGAGAGAGACAGACAAGCCTAAGCAATAAATCCTAGGAATTAACTTTAGAAACTGTGGCTTAGGCCTTAGATGAATGTTTGGGGAGATTGGCTGTCAAGAAGGTCCTAGAAGAAGCAGTCCAGAGCTGGTTTCGGGTCTTGTTTTAGGTGCTAAAAAATCTGTGTTAGGGTCTGGTACGTGGCCTGGTGCTAAGGAGCAAGCTCCCCTCACTTCACGATTCCAGTGGTTAGCTGGTCTTGCTTAGCCAAGATATACCTCGCCTAGAGTTTATCCTCTACCAGAGAACGGAGTGGGCTTCCCTCTTGGTGATGAAATCCAAGTAGGGTCACCGGGACGGGTAAGGTATCCGCTGGGGGGTGAAATCCTAGTCGAGCCTTGTCTCAAGTAAGTTTTATGTTCGTTTTAGTGCATGTGGTTTGGTAGTGTAACATCAAGTGTCTACGATTTATTCAATATGCGTTTAAGTTACTAGATGTGGACTAAGAAGATGCAAGCACAAGCAGAAATGAATGCAAAGTGTTTTAATGCCCAAGTCAAAATGTGATGTTTGTTATGAAGACAAGTTTGAAAAAGGGTTGAGAGTATGACATTAGACTAGTCTAGAATGTGCAAGAAAGAAAAGAAAGATTCTTTTTAATTCCTGCTTATAGTGTCATTGAGAAGAAAAGAAGGAGGAGAAAAGGCAAGAACCTAATGCTCCTGAATGAATGAAGAAGAAAAGGAACCCAGGAGGAACCTAGGGTCCCACCAGGCGTGCCAGAATGTTTCTATCGTTAATTCGCTTTCTACATTCAAAAGATGAATAAAGAAACTAAGGAAATGGACAAGGCTAGAAGTACCTGGATATAGACTGCGCACCGTAATCTAGACGTTTGTGAGCACCCCTCTTTGGTTGTGGAGGAATGACACCTGCAAAGAAAAGGAACTTGGACAAGAAAATGTTAGATGGATAGGCAGTGGGTTGCCAAGCGAAAGCTTGTTCCCGGAAGTGTGAAAACTTCCTCAAGGGAGGTCAACCCACTGATAACAGACAGATAAAAGACCAAGGAAATACAGAATGCCAGAATACAGAAGTGATAAACAAATTAGAAAGGAAAGAAAAGACAAAGGATTACCTGAAAGGAGTTGTCAAGCTGATGACAGTCACTGAGGTCGGAAATGTTGCCGACATCGGTTATCTGTTATGCCGACGTCGGTTATCCTGCCGACGTTGGTTGGGGAAGTGACCGGCGTCGGTCGGGGTAGTGGCCTGTGGTCGGGTCTGGTTTGGTTTCTGGACTATGGACGGGTCTGAGATAGAGTTTGGGGATGAATTAGGATGGACTGGGGAATGGTCTGGTTCTGATTAGGTGCCCTGTATAGGGTCTTTGTTGGCAGGGGGATGAGGAAGTTGTCTGGGATTGTATAGAAAGGGGGACAGTGTGAGATGAAGATGGACAGAGGACAGGGCCTGAGAAGGCTTTTCAGCCTCTCAGGGGGAAGGGCAGAGGGAGTAGGAGACAGCAAATATGCCAGATAACTAAAAATTTAAACAAAAGAAAGAAATAACGGACTCTGCTTACCTTTTAGCTTGCCAAATGAAGAGTGGGAGAGTTGTTGTTGAGACCACAGAAGACTTTACAAGAGGAAATCTCTGATCAAGAGTCTTTGCACCTATTGCTGCTATTGCACGAGGTCCAGATGGAGAGGAGACGAATGCCAAAATGCCAAGAGAATTCAGTTTGTGAGCTCAAGGGTCCAGGGGCTACAACGGATGCAAAAATGGGTCTTGAAGGCTGCCGATGCTGGCAGTTTCGCCGATGTCGGCCGAAGGGTCGCCGACGTCAGCAGTGGCAGAATGGGGACAGAGACTAAAAATAGCCTCTGCCCATTCTTGCACGCCGTTGGGCGAGGGATTGTGGGAAGAACAGTCATGAGGATGCTTAAATGGGCGTGGGAGGAAGATAATGAGAAGATTTGGCATAATAAAGGCTAAGAGGAAGGTGGAGGGATTCAAGGGAGGATCCAAGGTGGCAAGGGTGAGGTGGAAAGGGAGCCACTTAATTAAAATATTTAAGTTATTTTAATCAAATGAATGGAGAGGACTAAGGCCAAGGGTTAGGATATGGGTTTGAGGCGGACAAGGGGGAGAACCAAGGTGAAGACACATTTGCGGTGTCTACATCAAGTACTAGAATTGAGTAAAGGGGATTGCCTATTAATTATCCATTTTTAGATAATTAACCTTAATAGGTATGATAACTAACTTTATGGGTATACATTTTTCTTGTTCAAGTAGATTTTCATATGGAATTCTAGAAAATGTAATCACTTAACTGGCATGAATGCATTTAAAACACCCACGCACTATAAAAGGTATTGATCAAAATGTATGTATCCAAAGTCATCCCAATAACATATCAAATACACTCATGGAAGGTATAACTAAGAATGTAGTATCCACATGTATGGGACCTACTAGTAAAGGTAAGTCAATCTCACCAGGAACATGATGTGAGGTCCTATCAAATGCTCTAAATGATCTATAAAAATATGTAAATCATTATTTGTATAACCTAAATGTGTAAGTAATTCCATTTTACAAATTTTATTTATTTCACCATTATCAATCAAAATATTATGTATAGGTTGGTGATCAAGATATGATCAAATTAATAAAAACTAAAGATCAACATCATTGTCCATAATTTCACTATATTTGAAATAAATAGAGGGTCTTTGAACCATATTAGGTGTATGAAATTCATAAGTATGAATAGTCCCATATAATAGGTGCCCATAATTTGATGGAGGATTATGTGCATTATATGTCATTTGTACCTTTAGATCCTTCTTAGAATGGAACTGCAAATTATTGTTAAATATTTTATTTCTAGTGATCACTAGGTTGTGAACCTAATTACTTTTGAGGATATTTAAATGTAGTATTTTGGTCATTTTTAAGGTCTTGAATCATATGATTTAAGGTAAATTATATGTTCTTAGAATGGAAAGGGCCCTAGTGATAATCACAATAAGCATTCACATCATAGCCTTTGGGGTCTATTCATATAAACCTCTATACAATGAGTGAGAGATATGAGATGGCTCTCTATAATCCATGGGAGTAATGAACCAAGAGACTCAAGTAAGTTTGTAAATTGTCTCCTTGGTGCATTAGATAAAATAAGTTGATTAGATTGTTGTGATACCACATTAAGTATAGTAGTTTCCTTATTAGGTTTGGGAGGTTTTAATTTGTAATTTGGTTTACTAGTAAACTTGGTAAGTATAGGTATATTTATTCATTGTGTTTTTTATATACCTAATTTTGTTCAATGAGACAAATTTCATTTCAAAATACTAAAGAATTTTGAATTTTCTGAAAATAATGGACTCATGTAATGAGGCAATCAAACTTTTCTTGAATATGTCTTACAAATATTTTTCCACCATTAGATTGGTCATTTTTGACAACATCTATTGTACCTCGACATATTCATTTGTAGGTTCATTGTTTCCTTATTTTATTTTTATAATTTGGGAATATGAAACATTTTTTGTGATATTACTAGAGATGTGTGAAAAAAACTATTCTACAAGACGTTTGAATTCATTTAATAATTAGATTGGTAAATCATTAAAACAACTTAAAGCATAATATTTTAATCTCCTTGGAAATAATTTGGTCAAAAAAAATTATCATTGGAGGAATAATCAAGATATGCCTCTTAGAAATATTGAAGATGTTATTTAGGATCACCATTGCCATCATAAAATGTGAACTTAGCTGTAACAAAAATGGCTGGTAAGGGATGTAAAGATATTTATGGTGCAAGAAGATTATGAAAAACCTCTGAATCAATAACATAAGGTGATTTCATATTATTATTTTCAATATTTCTAGACTTAGTTGGAAAAAAATATAGTTTGGAAAAAATCTTGTGCCTTTTGGTATTTAAGGTTGGATATTTTAGAAGTCACCAAAGAGGTGTACCCATAGGTTGGGTATATATGGTCATTGAAACCAATAATTGGGTTAAATTATTAAGTTTTCCCATGTAATATGTGGAAATATTAGTATCATGAAACAAAGGTGTGAATACATATAATGTGACCTAACTAGATGATGGTAGATTTATTAGAATTAAGTCAATTATAGTACTTGTTATCACCCAAATTTTCATGCTTTGAAGTTTTTTCAACACTTAAAAATTTGGGGTAACATGGAGACAATCCTAGGCTATGGGTGGCCTATTAGGTGGATTGAATCTCTAGATTATAGGTCTAGATCCCTTTGATGTATCAATTAATCCCACAACTCTTTAATACTAGATTTTAATGGAAAAGGAAGAAGTAAAACATTAAGAAAACCTAAATAAGAAGGTGATACACCAAATCCTAAGATCACTAACACCTATTGCATATGCACTATAACCTATAGGACTAAAATACATGCACTAATTTCAAATTGAGCCTATTACATTAGTGATTTATGGAGAGGTAAGGTATTTTAGGGTTAGGAGGGAATTTTTTTGACACTTATAATCCACAAGTGACCCTTGATGAAACTCTCTAAAACTTGAAATAGTGAGATAAACTACATGAAGGAAAGAAAAATAAGACAATAAACCAAGGTGAGCAGAGTCTAAAATTGATTTATTCAACCATTCAATAATTTACACTACATATATCCATGAAAGGAGGAAAAATAATCTATATATTAACTAGAGGCATTATAAAAGAAAAGGGATTCACCATACTCATGGTGGAGGATCCTTAAAAATTCCAAAAATAGAAATTTGTACCTACCATAACTTGAGACTCCTTGAAATTAAGAATATCTCCTAGTGACACTGTGGGAAATGTTTCACATGTATTTTAAATATGTTTTAAACATTTTTAATTAGTTTTATGACTCATCTAGGCCTTTTATAGGTCTAAAAACTATCAGAGTCCACCTACAAATGACCCTACTCTCACAATCTGGACCATTTACCCTAAGTCTCAAACACAACCTTGCCACTTTATCCCACTTTAGAAAAATTAGTATGTATATTTAAATTTATGTTTGTTGATTATTAGGTGTCCATGTTATCTTCAAGACATCAATTATCCTAATTCCTCTCATGAGGTTTCACACACCTTGTGCAACTTTCCATCTCTCTTTATGTAACATTTGACTGATCCTCTTTGATTTAGTGATCTAATTTGAGATAAATGTGTATTAAAATCATAAAATTAACTTTATTTTTAATGAATAAACTTTCATATTCCATCAAGGGTTTTCACATCCATTTGTCATATGCCCTCAATTTTCTCATTCACACTTATGATCATTATTGGAGGGCACTAGGAATTTTAACCTTCATGATTTGGAACCTACCATTTGAGTATATTTATTTGATATTTAGGCTATTAGATACTATTTTATGAAAAATTAGAGTGATTAGACCTCCAAAACCAAGAATAACCATGCTTGCAGATACACATTAGTGTAAAGTTTATACTTGGTTAGGCTTTTTAAGCCCTTCTACCATGTCCTCTAATTGATATACCTCCTGATGAATCTCTTGAGTATTATTACCACTTAATATAAGTATTTATTTATTCAAACAAGACTCTTATATTCTATTTAATCACAATTTCATCTTTACTATAACCTTCATGCCTACAACTTATCCTGCCTTCCACTAGATACCTACACATATACTTGTCTAAGTTTTTACTTCTTCAACATAGATAACTTGATCTATAATATATAAGAAGTATTCATATATCATGAAATGGGTCTCACATCCATAAATTTTACTTCAATAATTCATAAATTCCATTTTCCAATAAAAATGTGATAAAGGAGTTTTGGGGGTTTTTAGAGCATTAATACTATAAGTGATTATTCATAGAGTATAACCCACTATTAGGATAAATAAATAAATTAATTGGAAGGGAATAAGTATCCTTAATATCTGCTAAGATTCTTGGATCTAGCTCATCTTTTTATCTTCATACCATCCCTAGACCAGTTGTCTTCATCAAGTTCTCAAGGAGCTCAATGGGGAAGATGAGTGGGGTTTTACCTTTTTTAGGCCTATGAATGAGTTTAGAACATGAGTTTACATATAAAAACACTTGATAAACATAACAAGATCATCACATAATTCAAAACTGATTCTTCCAAGTTAAAACCTAACTTTAGAGGCCTTGACAAGTGTATTTCAACATTGAAATTCTTCTTCTTAGCCCTTTTGATGACCCCACCATCAATTGTACATTTCAAAAGATCCACAAAGGTTAAAAAATTTATGATATACAAACATGAAAATATATTTGACCCAATATTTTTTATTGTAGATATTGAAACATATTGAAAAGGTTTAGACTACACCAATTGAGGATCATGACTCTTGGGCTTGGACTAGACCTCCAACACCCTAACATAACCTAAGGACCAATGAGTAAGAAATAACCTAAGGATAAATAATGACATAAAAACTATGGTCTAATATAATTTAAAAAAAATTAATAATCCCTATGAAGTAAGTTTTGAATTATAAGTGTTGACATTTTTAGCCTAAGAGCAAAATATGGTTAACAATTTGGTGATTCATTGGGGTAACATGCTTGCATTATTAATAAATCAGTAGCCTTATCCTTCCATTAGGAATTTAGTCACTTAAACTGAAATATTTAATGATATGGGACCTTGACATTGGATACAAGAACCTTGAACAAGATAAGATAACTAATTTACCTTCCCAAACACACAAAAACAAAGAACAACACACGGAACAAGGCTAAAATAAGAAAACACACCACACTTGTACTAACAAGAATTTAGGGGAAAAAACAAGAAAATAAAAAATGCAACTAATCTTAGAGAAATAGTGATCTGCCTAGATCAAAATTTAATTTCATGAACTTACTTATTCCATGAGATGTAAAATGTTGCAAATCAAGATGCTTCTTGAATGTGATGTTTGACGAGTCATAGCTCTTGATTTTCAACCTCATTTTCATATTTTCAAGTGATTAAATGATATTAATAATGTATCC
Source organism: Torreya grandis (assembly GCA_037957365.1). Taxonomy (NCBI): domain Eukaryota; kingdom Viridiplantae; phylum Streptophyta; class Pinopsida; order Cupressales; family Taxaceae; genus Torreya; species Torreya grandis. Next base: position 2,907,510 of record JARHVA010000475.1, read on the forward strand.
AATGAATATGAAATCAGATTTGGATATATGATTTACCTCATACATCTATTTAGTTTGAAAACAACCTCCAAAGTGATCACATCTTGACTTGTAGGGGCATGAACAACTTGAATCCTTAGTGGTTCCTTGATAAGGTATGTTTGGCCTGAAAGGCCTCTTAAGAAATTTCACATTACCTTTTATGAAAGGAAGTAACCTCACCAAAATATTCATTCCATCTCATAGGAGAGGTAGTTCTTTTAATGACTTCAAACTGATTGTAAATGTCAAAATGTTGTTGTCATAGGTCCTCATCATTTTCATGATTAGTTTTATGAGGTGGGACCAAATGATCTACACCTTCATCATCTCTCTTAGGATACATATGAATATCAAAAATATTGAGTCCATTTATGTATTCATGATGTAGTTGGTAATTAGTCTCTTCAATTTCAAACTCTTAACTTCTAGAAACCACTTCAATTTCATCCAAGATCTCAGTTTGTCTTTCTTCATCAAGTTCACCTTCTTGATTATTTATAAAAAATGATTTAACCCTTCTTCAAAAAGAGGGGTGCCAATTAATATATATTATTCATATAAACTTGAATCATTATCCCCATATTCTTATTCATACTCTCTATGATGCTTATTTATAGCTATAAAATCTCTATCTACCATCCATATACTAGGCTTCTCTTCAATAAGGGAGATGGTGGGTTAACAAGCAGATTTAGTTGGATGAGAATGGGTATGAGACATGATGGGATGCTCTTCATTGATAAGACTTGGAATATGATAGGTATTTTTTTATTCTATAAAATATTGAAAGGGAGGAAAAAAACCTTTTTAAGGATTCTTCATTATTCTCCTTCCATTCGCCAATCAATCCCTTAGATATTAATATCATTTGGTCTTTAACTTTTCAAAAAAGACATCCTTTTTTGGATGCCTTCTTGGATTTAATTCCAATATGGAAAGGTTTGAGGCTATTAGAGAGGGATGGATGAGGATTGGATTTGAAAAGTATCTAACTTGGCTTCAATCTCACTCAAAGTGTCAAAAAATACTTCATTCTTCTTTTGAATGTATTCTTGGATTGATCTCCATGATGGGGTAGTTTGAAGCTATTAAGGATGAATAGAAGGAGCTTGTATAGGTATAGGTTTCTCTTGATGAATGAAGGTTGGAACCTTGGGTGTAGGAGAGGTAGAATAAGGTTTTTGGTTGTATTTGATATATTTCCTCTCCCATAAAATTAACTTATTATCCATTAATTATATTAGCTTTTTAATCTTTAGCTTTTCATTGGCTAGATGGTCTACTTACTCATCAGCTAGCCACCCACTCCAAAAGTTTTAAAAGAAACATCAAGTATCATAAATGTCATAGAAATGGAAAATTAGACCAAGCTATACTTCTCTCTCAATCCTTGTCATCATCCTTCTAATGTCTAGTATTATTTGTTTGAGTCTTGATAAGGATGAAGTAGGAGCATCATGATTTTGATAAGGTTGATTAGATGGATAGTTAGGCTACCAAGGAGGTTAGTAGCATGGTTGGTCATGTGGATAACTAAAATCACATGAATAATAAGTAGGACCATTGTAAGATGGATATGGATTATATAGGTCTAATATGACTTATTAAGGTACTATCAAGGGTTAATATATTGTTGATATAACTCATTAACTTAAAAAAATAGAAATAAACATCAACCCCATCCATAAAACCTCATGAGAAAGAAAATGTAGAAATAAAACTTGTTAGAAAGGATACCAAGACTATTGTAACCAGTTGAATGTGTTTAGAGTCACCATTAGTGCTTATTTTCATGCTTCCAAAGGTTGGTGTATTAAATAAAAACACTAAAAACCCTTCAATTTATTTTCAATCTTGTCCCACCAAGCATACCAAAATTGTTGTCACCCAAATTTTCACCCTTAGAAAGTTGTTTAAGCCTTCACAATTTGGGGTAACATGGAGACAATCCTAGGATATGGGTGGCCTAATAGGTGGACTAAATCTCTAGATTATAGGGATATCACCCCTTGATGTATCTATTAGGATAATAACTCTATAATAATATATTTTAATAGAAAAGTGATAAGAACAACATGAAATAAACCTAAGGAAGTGACACACCAAATCTTAAGATCACTAAAACTAATTGCATATGCACTATGACCAATAGGAATAAAATACATGCACTAATTTCAATTTAAACCTATTATATTAATTATTTATGGATATTTAAGGTATTATTGGGTTGGGATATAATAATATTTCCACTTATAATCCAAAATTGACCTTTGATGACACTCTCTACAACCTTCAATAATGAGTTAAATTGCATGAAGGCAAGAAGAACAAGATAATAAACTAACGTGATTGAGTCTACACTTGATTTCATAAAAAATTCAACTATTTACACTAAAAGTAGAAATTAAATGAGGAAAAATAAAATATATATTTATCATAGGCATTAAAAAATATCAGGTCTTCACCATACTCATGGTGGAGGATCCTTATAAATGCCAAAAATAGGCATACATAGAGAGAAAGTGAGAAAGGAGAGAGAGAGAGAGGAAGATGGAGATGTATATGAGAGGTGTCATCCATCATGAGGGTATTTAAAATAAGAAAAGAGGATAGACACATTACTATGCACTCTCTCAACATATGTTCACATGGAGTAATTATGAATTTCATGAAGTTGGCATAGGAGTGACACATAACCCTTCTTTCTTTGAACTGATCTTCTTGATTAAATATTTACAAGTAATTTTTTTGGTTTATAACTATTCATACCTATCATGGACACTTTTTCATACATGGGAATATTTTATGATAATTTTTTTAAGTGTGCCAATCATTCTATGACTTACAACATCTTATCCAATTGTCACCAATTCTATAGGTGCCTTAAAAATATTTAAGATCTCCTCTCTACTTCTCTAAAATTAGTTTGAAAACCAAAAATTAACTTTTATATATCTCATGAGGTATTTTATGACATATTAAAATGTCTTCTAAAGGTCATAAATGGTCTCAAAAAACTCCATTAGGCCTTACTCAGTTAGATTTCATGAAGAGCCACCCAAACCTACATTTCCATTCTTACCACAGTTATCTCTTGGCCAATTTTTATACAAAATTACCTTACACATGCCAAAAAATGGCTTATTTATATGAATAATAGACCCATTAATGTCATCATAATCATCTCATAGCTAAACAAATCCACTTAAAGTCATTTATCTCACTTAATCTCTCTTTGAGTTCTTTCAAGGGCTTATGAAGAGTTTTAGGCGTCTACCATCTTAATTATGGTTCATAATTTATAAGGTCATAATAAAATAAAAATTTTAAAATATGGAAGTAAATAAACATACATAACACCACTAAAATAAAATTTTCCCCATGCATCTATTGGAGTGAGAACTAAGCAAAGTTTGAATCTTTTTGGACAACTTCTAGGCAGTCTGTGAGTGATATAGACTCTTAAGGATGGTTTATACTACACATAACCTTGAATTAGAAACCAATGCCAATAAAATGGAGTGTGATTACCCATAAAAAAAATCAAAACTTATTTTTCCACCATCCATCTCCTTGGTGGAGTTTTAAGCATCAAAAGTATCCTCTCAAGCATAAAGGAATGTGTATAGGACTGAGAGAGTGATTTTGAGTTCAAAAGGCCTTTAAATTTTTATTTTTTTGTTTAAAAATTATTTATTATATTTAAAACACCCATAATAATTCTTTTATATATATTTTAATTTATCTTTAGGTATCATTATACATAATTTTGACTTATTTGCTTGTAGGTCGTATTAAGGATTTTAGACATGTTTGGGCCCATTGAGTTATTTCCAATGCATGATACCTATGTATAGGTAATTTTTCATTTAAATATATTTAATATGGATTATTAAATTTATTTTTAACCCTTATAATAATTTAATGAAGTACAAAATATAAGAGGCTCAGAATACTACTTTTATTTGTAAGATTCCCACTTTTAGGTTAAGAATGTGGAATTACAGGTTTACATACCTATAGGTCTACATTAATCTCTACTTGAACCATGAATATCAATTTTATTAAATTTAAATAATTTAAATTATCACATATAACTTATATATTTATTTTTTAGGTTAATATTCTTCTATGAAATCAAAATTCCTTCAATCAGTTGACTTTGCATGTATAGTCCTATTTGGTCCTTGACTATGTTTTTTGTCTCTTTCCATGAGAATCATATTAGAATATAAATCAAACCTATTTAAAATTTTGAAAAATAATTCTTCACCTTCATCCACACTCACCATTTTGAGATCATGAAGACAATGGGGAAACCTGCCTCTAAAATTATGTAACCTTAAGCATTATCATAAAAACATGTACCTACCACAACTTGAGTCTCCTTGTAATTATGAATATCTCCTGCTAACTATATGGTAAATGTTTCTCATATATTTTCCATATTTTCTACATATTTTCAATATTTGGATGACTCAATAGGCCTTTTATAGGTCTGTAACATGTCATAGTCTACCTATAAATGGCCTGGTTCTCACCATCTATACCCTTTACCATAAGTATTAAACATAGCCTTACCAATTTCAGCTTACTTTCTAAAAATTATCCTATATATTTACATTTTGTTTTTTTTACTATTAGGTTTCCATGTGATCATCATGACATTTCAATTCTCCCAACTCCTCTCATGAGGTGTCACACACCTTGTGCAACTTTCATGCTCTCTTTATGCAACATTTAACTGATCCTCTTTGCTTCAATAACCCAATATGAGAGAAAAGTGTATTAAAATATTCCCAATAAGTTTATTTTTAATGGAGAATATTTCATATTCCATCATTGGTTTTCACATCCATTTTTCACATGCCCTCAATTTTCTCATTCACACATATGACTATTATTGGAGGACACTAGGGCTTCTGACCTCCATGATTTGGTACCTACCATTTGAGGATATTTATGTGATTTTCAGGCTATTAAATAATATTTTAGTAACACCTGAAGTGATTATATCTCAAAAACCAATAAGAACCCTACTTATAGATACACACTAGTGCAAGATTTGCACTTGGTTAGGCTTTTCAATCCCTTCTACCATGCCTTCTAATGGATCTACCTCCTAATGAGTCTCCTTAGTGTTATTTACAATTCATATAAGGATTTATGGATTCAACCAATCCTCTTCTCTTCTATTCAAGTATAAATTCATCTTTACTATAACCTTCATTTCTAAAACCTATCATGCTTTCCACTAAATAACTACACACAGGCATGTTTGAGTCTCTTATGTCTTCAAACTTGATACATTTATATATAATCTATATGGAGTCTTGATACGGCCTAAAATGGGTCTCATATCTATCATGTTTCCTTAAATAATTTATAAATATCATTTGCAAATTAAGAAAGGGATATAGGAGTGTTAGGGTTTTTTAAAATGTCAATACTCTAAGTGATTATTTATATAGTATAACCCACTAATATGATAAATAATTTAATTTTAAGGGAATATGTATATTTAACATACCATAATATATTTATATCTAGATCCTCTTTTGCTTTGCATACCATCCCTAGACTAGTTGTCTTCATCAACTTGTCAAGGAGCTCAATGGGGAAGATGAGTGAGTTTTTATTTTTTTAGGCTTACCAATGCTTATAGAACTTCTGTTGACATCTAAAAACACTTGATAAATCTAACATGATCATCAAATGATTTAAAAATGACTATTATGCATTGAAACCATACTTTATAGGCCATGAAAAGTGTATTTCAATATTGCAATTCTTATTCTTAGCCCTTCTAATGAGCCCACCATAAGTTGTACATTTAAAAATATCCAAAAAGGCTGAAAAATTTAGGAGATACAAACATGACAATATATTTTACCTAAGAGATGTTATTTCAAATCTTGAAACATATTGAAAAGGTTTAGACTATGCTAGTTGAAGATCATGACCCAGGCTTGGATTATATCTCCAATAGCTTGACATAACCTAAGGACTAATGAGTAAGACATCACTTAACGAAAAAAATGACATAAAAACCATGGCCTAATATAGGCTATTAATAAATTTAAGAATCCATATCAAGGAATTTTTGAATTATAGGTGTCCTTTTTGACTTAGGGAAAAATGGTTAGCAATACCTTCTAAGGATTCACAATCACTAAGTGAGGAATCCTCAACATTATCATTTTTAATGATTTCATCTCTTATAACATATAAAAATTAATCTATAAAACCCTTGTTTTTATTAATATGAGCCACTATTGCCTCTTTATCTTAAATCTAAAAATAATTTTTGTGGTTAACATTTTTCATTGATTATAAATATAAAATTTATAAATTAAGATAGCAAAATGAAACCCTAGATAACTAAAAACCATAGGAATCAAAAATGTTTTTGCATTTATATAGGATATATTCACCAAATTTTTAACCCTAAATATATATTAGGGAATTTAGGGTTAAAGGGGTATAGATAATCTAGGGCACAAGAGTGATAAACTATCTCTAAAGTAGGCCAATTAATTTGTAATCTCAAATAAATAATTTCTAAATTTATATTTTGAGATATGCTAAAAAATTATATCTATGTTAGATATTGAAATGTTAATGAAGAAAAAATGCTTATCTTATTATGATGCTAATATAGATCTAGATATGGAACAAAAAAGAAATATATTAGATATAGATTCTGGATCAGTCATTTGATTCTATAAATTATATATCTATGGCCTTAGACACTTGTGTCTACCTAGGATGGTTGTGTTGATGATTATATCTAACCCAGATGTAGGTGTCTAATAAAAAATATTTAATAGATCTATATGCGATCTAGATGTGATCACCTTTTCTTTGGTTTTCTTAGATATAGATCATGGGATGTTACTCCTTTTCAAATAACAAAATATTAGTTATTCATCTTCATAGTGGCTATGGAAAAAATGGGTTAGTGGGATTACGATGTTGAGCTAACCAAAAATAACCCTATGTAAGTGGGTGATACCTACATAGTCACTAATATGAATATGGACTTAGACTCATGTATTTATCCCCTACATTTGGGTTTATGTGTGCATAAGGAATCAATGTGTGATAAAAAAAGTATATAGAGTGACCTACCTTGTAACTTTGAAAGTATGGCTCATGGGATGTTATTTCATTACATCAATCCTATATATGTGTTATACCTATGATTGATATATAAATAGGATAAACTAGTGAATCTTGAATTCTTAATATAATTCTTTTGCTATTTTTTATTGTGGGTTGTTATGTTTGTGTTAGGTCTATGCTAGGTTTTTGTTTGGTGTGGAATGAATGAGGATTGATCATGCATATATACCAATATTTTTGGAGAATATCTCACATTAAATAACTTAGGCAGACCATAGGTATACATTTAATTTAAAAATTGGATGAATTTAAGTCACTTAACACTTGTGTTGGGATACAATGCTTATATTAGTGTAGGCATCTGACTGGGATGCAAGTGTATAGGTAACTAGAAAATAGGCATACTCCCAAAACTTGTATAAATAGAAGATAAACATGATTATAAAATTTTGAGCATGATATAAGGTATGAGTCATTATAATAACATTGATCAAACTATGAGATAAATAACAATCATTAATATATAGGAGATATGAGACTTTTACCAATAGGAAAGGTCCAAAATTGAGAGGAATAACTAAGGTATATATTTTCAATTATTACAATACTAAGGTGATATATAATTTATAAATAGTGTCTACACTTTGTAAAAATTATTACTCATCGGCTTTAGCTCAATGACATTATATGTTATGGTTTGTGCATGGATGGTCCTAAAATGTGCAGCCATAGGAAAGGGAAAAACACACCAAAGACTCATCAAAAGGATGACATAGAGTCTAGAACTTTAGATCATTTGGATTTTGAGGTTGTCAGGGGATCTACAGCTCTACCAATTAGAGCACAATTGATTACTTTCTTATATGCAATTAAACATGGAATTATACTAGAATGATAAAGTAGCTAGAAACTTGAGACAACAAAGAATTTGAGAGACAATACACACTCTTGTATTAAATACTACTAGAAGAAAATACAATAAGGAAGATGCCACTTCTTCCTCCACCTCAAAGGCTTGCCACACCTCAAGACCTTCTTCCCTCTCTCTCTTGCTCAACACAACAACTCTAAAGCCTGAGTTATTATCCCTCCTTGAATGCTTCAGATGATCTCCTTGACCTTGCTAGCTTCAATGCCTTTACTTGCCTTAGAATAATTACAATACATGCCTTATGGGTCTATAAATAAGATCCCATACTTACAAAAATAGAACTCTAGTTACAATAATTAGACACACAGCTCGTGACTATAATTAGTCACTTAACATGCAAACACACGCTCCACTTAACTGACTGTTCATCAACAATAGTTCCAAAAATACACAGGCAACCGACGCTAGTCCCTGCTAGTCTGGTGTTGTCGACATCGACCGACTCCCTGCCGTCGCCAGTCTCCTTCTCCACTACACTTGACCGACATCAGTCATACTACCAACGCCGGTGGCTCTGGTTCTTCAGCATCCTCTTCTTGTGTCTGCAAATAGTTGAAGCCTTTAGCTCCACACCACAACAATCTCCCACTTAGAGATAAACAGCTGCAGCTTGTACCTATACCTGTACACCATCTATTTTGTTCCTTAGGCTCTGTATCCCTCTTCAATGTCACTCTTGAAGACCAACCACCACGCAAACCTATGATGCAATACCTGTATCTTATGCCACAAGAACTTTGCTGCTCCCAAATTCTCCATGACATACTTCTGAACCAACTCTACCCTTAGCTCAAAAAGACTCCCTGTATATGAAACCCTGCAACAAGCAACACAATACAGTAATAGGATAATGTAGCTAATATTATCCAACCTGGTAAAGATAAAATACAATGGTCAAACCTCCATTATTCTACAACATAATCAAGACCATATACCATAGCCTTCTATCTCATGTGTCCATCCACTCTCTTCTCTAAAACAAGAATCCATCCCTCTATCCAGTGCTTTCTTCCAGCTAACAACACTACCAACAAATACCTGTTTGGTTTTCCAAGGACTCACACTCCTCATCCATGCCAAGCTCCCACTATTTTTGGATTCTACCTGCATTGCTTCTTCCATATTCCTAGTTCATGACTATCAGTAAGCAATATAAAGAAGTTGAACAATGAATATGAGGTTCACATACCTTTCTTGACCTCTACATGGGTGTTTAAGACTTATTAATTCACCCAACATCCGTTCCAGTGATCGATCTAGGCCATCTCCCAGTCTGCTTCTGACCAATGTCGGTTCCCTGCACTGATCCTGACTACCGACATCATTTCCCTGGCCAACACCGGTGTCCATCCTACCAACGTCGATCCTTGTGACCAACGTCAGACTTCTCCTGCCCGACCTACCGACCCTACTGGTCTGCACATGATCGATGTCGGTATCTGGATGATTGACGTCGGTGCTAAGCTACCAACATCGGTGTCTGTGTGTTCTTGTAAGTGATGAAATTTTTATTCATGAGCTCTTCTTAGATCAAACCTCTATCCATACTGCCTTGCTTAGATTTGTTCAGCCCCTATGACTGGTCTCTATCCTTCATCTTCTCCATAAACACCAAGGCTTCTTTGTTCCTGTCAAAAGCATCAAATTTCCTCTTTCTGCAATGAACTATATTTATGCTTTCTGAATTTGAACACATACCTTTTGAATCAAGAACTTCCATTCCCTTCCTATTCTTGTGACCAAGCCTATTAGGCCACATCTTCAAATCTACACCATAAGTAGAATTAGTAATATAAGTAGACAGATAAAGAGTATCTACTTTCTTACCTCTTGCTAGAACAAGTGCTCCCTTGGTAACCTTCCAAGAATCTGCTGTGAGGGTTATTGTGCATCCCTCATCTCCCAACCTTCCTACAAAAATTAGACTCTGCTTCAGAATTGGAACATGCATGACCTCCTTCAACACCCACGTGTTGTCAATATGCAATCTCAGTTGCACTTTCCCTTTGCCAACTATCTGACAAGGCATACCATCCCCTAAGCAAAGCACTCCAAGATCTCCCTATTCATACTCATAGAACAAATCTCTATTTGGGGATGCATGAAAAGATGAACCAGAATCTAAAATCCATGATCCTACCTGACTATCTGAAGAAAGTATGAGAGCATCCTGCATCACAATATTTTCATCCTTTGCTTCTTCCATACCTGCATGTTGATTCTCTTTATCTCTCAACCAACACTCCTTCTTTGTATGTCCTTTCTTTCCACAAAACTAGCAGGTAATACCTTTGGACTCAGATCTCCTTCCCGACCTTGATTTCCCTTTCTCAACCTTCTCCCTTTGCCTTTCCCTGCTTTCTGCACTTAGAGCATTCCCTGACGATTCACCTGTGCTTCTCCTGCGTATTTTCTCATTTAAGATCACACTCACAACATCATCAAATTTTAAGATTTTAGAAGCAGATGCAGAATTACTTACTGCCATAACCATACCATCCCAACTTTTAGGCAAAGAACATAAAATCAAGAGAGCCTTTACCTCATCATCAAAAACAATATTGACTGAAGCTAGTTGGTTTACCAAACCATGGAAATCACTGAGATGAGTATGTACCGATCCACCTTCCTGCATTTGCAAAGTAAATAGCTGCTTCATAAGATATACCTTATTAGAAGTAGAGGGCTTTTCATATAAATTTGCCAAGGACTTTATCAACTCTTTCGTTGTCTTGCACTGTGATAAGCTGGAAATCACAGACGATGCAAGGCTCAACCTTATGGAACTGAGAGCCTTCTGATCAAGAATGTTCCATTCTTCATCCTTCATATTTGTGGGCTTGCATGCAACCCCACCCAACGGTAAGTACAAATCCTTCTGATACAGATAGTCCTCAATCTGCATCCTCCAATGTTGATAATTCTTGCCGTTAAACTTCTCCATTCGTAGCCTACTTTCTTCTACCATTGCTAAACTCCCACTCAATCAGAAAACCCTGTGAATGACCTGTGATAAAAAATAATACCCTGCTTCCTGCAAACCGTAGCTCTGATACCACTTGATGGTATCAAGCTCAAGAACCTACAACCAAGGCTCTGATACCACTTGTCAGGGGATCTATAGCTCTAGCAATTAGAGCACAATTGATTACTTTCTTATATGCAATTAAACATGGAATTATACCAGAATGATAAAGTAGCTAGAAACTTGAGACAACAAAGAATTTGAGAGACAATACACACTCTTGTATTAAATACTACTAGAATAAAATACAATAAGGAAGATGCCACTTCTTCCTCCACCTCAAAGGCTTGCCACACCTCAAGACCTTCTGCCCTCTCTCTCTTGCTCAACACAACAACTCTAAAGCCTGAGTTATTATCCCTCCTTGAATGCTTCAACTGATCTCCTTGACCTTGCTAGCTTCAATGCCTTTACTTGCCTTAGAATAATTACAATACATTCCTTATGGGTCTATAAATAAGATCCCATACTTACAAAAATAGAACTCTAGTTACAATAATTAGACACGCAGCTCATGACTATAATTAGTCTCTTGACATGCAAACACTCGCTTCACTTAACTGGCTATTCGTCAACAGCAGTTCTAAAAATACATAGGCGACCGACGCCAGTCCCTGCTAGTCTGGTGCTGCTGACGTCGGCCGACTCCCTGCTGTCACCGGTCTCCTTCTCCACTGCACTTGACCGACGTTGTTCATACTTCCGACGCCGGTGGCTCTGGTTCTTCAGCATCCTCTTCTTGTGTCTATAGACAGTTGAAGCTTTTAGCTCCACACCACAACAGAGGTAGTTCACCAACTTTAATTTTATATATATATATATATATATAGGGAATATGAGTTATAATATTGGTCAACTGCCCACTCAGAGTTTCCAACTAATTCTTCATCAAATCCATGTCCCCTTTCACTACATCAGGATCATATTTCCTCACCATTATATATATATATATATATATATATATATATATATATATATATATATATATATATATATATATATATATATAATGGTGAGGAAATATGATCCTGATGTAGTGAAAGGGGACATGGATTTGATGAAGAATTAGTTGGAAACTCTGAGTGGGCAGTTGACCAATATTATAACTCATATCTCTAGAAAAGTCCTCCTTCACTCCATTTGGGTTCTCCCAATATAAAAAATCATAAATCAAATGCTATTTCGAAGCTACTACTACCAAAAGTAGAAGTTCACAAGTTTGATGGTAAGGATCCACTCGCTTAGATCAATCAAATAGAAAATTTATTTGATTTACATCAAACCCTATATATGTAAAATTTTACCGTGGAATATCTATATCTATAATGTGATAAATTCATTTGGTATAGGTGGCTATGTACTTAAAATAAAAATAAGGGAACTCCTACTACTTGGTCAATGTTTATCAAGGAGTTGTAGATGCACTATTTCAACATCTCATAAAACTACTCTAGTTAGTTATTAAAGTTATAATAAATGTGTACTATTAAGGATTATATTTAATAAGTCTAGAATCTATACTTACACATGAATGACATTATTGAGGAAAACATGACTCCCACGTTCTTAAGCAAAGGGCTCAAGGTAATCATCCAACTTGAGGTTTACATTTTTAATCTAATTTAAATTTCTAAAGACATACCATTAACATGATAGGGAGATCAAAAATATTTATTCAAATAAAGGGTTTTCACTCATGGACACAAACACAATTTCATATAACCATATTTTACTCAACTTAATATATTGACCCCTCATAAAATTAAAGAGAAACATGCCAAAGTGTTATGTTTTGGCTATGACATTAAGTGGAAAAAAGAACATAAATGTGCATTAAATATGTTGTTCTACATTAAAGGTGCCAATGAATATGATGAGTCCTTAGGGGACGGTATGGAAGAACCAAAGGAGGAATCTAAATATTCTCACCTTACTATATCTTATCATGCCACTTCAAATATTAGTACCCCTATACATCAAATTATGATGGGTTTCCTCAAGAAATAGATGGTGATAATGTTGATTGACTTAGAAAGTACACAAATTCATCAACAATAGGTTATCTACTTGTTTAAGTTATTTTATTTATCTTAGACTATAATTTTAATTCATGATTGTATATGGTGGCACATTCAACTATTTTAGAAAATGCCATAGTATTAATATTGATATGGGGTAATATATATTTAATTATCCTATGTTTTATATTCCCATTGGTGGGGCTGACATCATTCTTGGAATACAATGGCTCATGACTTTGGAAAAAACTCAAGCAAAATATCCTCAATTGGTTAGTTCACACCATATGATATATTATTAAAAAATGGGTTGAATGACTTGTAGCATAATTATTTTCCATAAAATTTTAGCTAAAAAATGTGTCTACACCTCCTGATTCACAAATTATTAATGATGATCACATAACAATTTTTGGTGTAATGTTAAAAGGACCACCACCAAGTAGAGAATGTGATCATGCCATGAGAATCATTATAGGTATTACACCACAAAACATTTGAACATACATGTATCAATATGTATATAATATTTAATTTAAAATATGGTAGAGGAGATGATAGAGGAAGGTATTATTCAACATATCCAAAGTAAATATTCATCCCTAGTGGTCATGGTCTATATTAAGGTTGACACTTGGAGGATTTGCCTTGACTATAAATAACTCAAAATTAGACCAACAAAGATAAGTTACTTATTATATCATTTTATGATTTTTTATATATATTACATGGTTTTTTTATCTTACAAAACTATATCTTAATTTTGGGTATCATAAAATTTAGATCAGAGATGAGGATATCCATAAAATAACTTTGAAAACTCATGAAGGTAATCATGCATTTTTGGTCATTCCTTTTGGTCTCAAAAATGCACCATATACATTTTATATTTTTATGAATACCATTTTAGGCATTTTTAAATGAATTTTATGTTGTTGTTTCTTGATGACATTCTAATATAAAATAAAACTTGGGAAGAACATTTGAAGCATGTGAGATAGGTATTGTTATTTTTGAAAAAAAAATAGATTTATGTTAAACCTTTAAAATGTGATTTTAGAGTCCATGACATGGATCAATTAGATCATATTTTTTCAAATGAAGGAGTTGAATTTGAATCTAAGAAAAAAAAATATATGCTAGAGGGACAAATGTCGAATATCATCAAGAAGCTTCATGGTTTTTTAGGGCTAACAGGTTACTATCATAGTTTTATAAAACACTATGGTAACATAGACCTCCACTCATAACATTTGTAAACAAATATTCCTTCCATTAGAATAAATGAACTACCAAGGCATTTGATAAGCTAAAAGAGGCTATGTGCACCACTCCAATTTTGGAGACCCTTTATTTTTCCAAAACTTTGGTTATTGAATGCTATGTACTAGGATATAACATGGGGGAAGTATTCATGTAATTGTAGACACTATTTATAAATTATATATCACCTCAATATTATACACTTTAAAAATACATATCATGGATGTAACTTAATATTATAGACCTTTATTGCTACCAAAAGGATCACATATACTATCTCTTTATGCCAAGTTACTTACCTCTTAGTTTGTCCATTATTATTATGATTAATCAGAACTTCTATCATGATCAAAATGTTATAAACTTTATTATCTTCCATATTTTCATGTTTTGTACTTTTTCTTATTTTCCATATATCCTGACACTTATTTCCTAGTCAAACACATATGTTGACATAAGTGTCCTATCCCAATGCAAGTGTTTAGTGCCCTATAGTCATATAATTTACAAATAAAACATATCCTAAATGTAATCCTAAATGTTTTAGTGTGAGATATTCTAAAAAAATATGTGTGTGTGTATACACACACACCCACATATAAGATAAGACATCATTCATTCCTCACCTATCATAAACCTAGAATAGACCTAGAAAGGTATTATCTACTCACAAGGCATCTTAACAAAGACATTCAATCAAACACTCAAGTGAGAAAATATTCCCTATTTTCTTTTATTTCCATATCAGTCATAGGTGCAACACATATATAGGTTTGAATTATTGAAGGAGTATTCCATGAGACATTTTATACAAGTTACAAGGAAGGTCATTGTTGTACTTACTTGTCACACATTGTATGATTCAAACACAAGACAACATGTATGGGAGAACTACATAATTATAAGGACCCCTTCAAAGTATTGGATATATATGTATACACACACACACACACACACACACACACATATACATATACATACATACATATATATATATATGTATGTATATATATATATATGTATATATATATATATGTATATATATATATGTATATATGTATATGTATATATATATATATGTATATATATATGTATATGTATATATATATGTATATGTATATATATATTTATATATATATATGTATATATGTATATGTATATATGTATATGTATATATATATATGTATATGTATATATATATATATATATATGAATATATATATATGTATATATATATATATATAACTCATTGATAAATGTGTGTTTTGGGAAGCTCAAGATAATTCTCCCACCAACCCATTTTTCCCACAATCACTATGTAGATGAAAAACCAGGGTTTTATCATTTGACAAGGAGTGACATTCCATGACCTAGATATGAATGCACTAGAGTGGAGGTGACATAAAACCCAAAAGATATATGTGGTTGATATAAGTTTCAATAGATATTCCATAATAAACACTTATTATTAATCTAGATAAAAGAATTGATGTAACTATACATCCAATTGATTTTATACATGTTCTATATCTATATCTATATTAGCATTAGAACCAACTAATTAACTTGTTTTGATTTTCATTGTAATATCTATCATAAATGTGATTTCCATTTTTATCATATCTCAACATAAAAAAATTAGTATATGTCTATTCAAGTTTTATAGTTAATTGTCTTGATTTATAGATAGTCACCATACTTGTACCATAGGTTTTATCTACCCCCTTAACCCTATATTATACCAATATATATATTTTAGGTTTAAAAATTTAGTGAACTTGACCTTTCATCCAAAAAAACTAGATATTGATTAAGTGTTTCTTGATTCTCTATTTATGATTGTTGATTATGATTTAATAAGATTTCACAAGTTAAAAATTAGATTTCATTTTAGTATCAACATGTTCAATATGAATACATCTCTCAGGTGTTTTATTTTATAGTACATCATAGTAGTTGTTACTTTTTATGTTTCATGTATGGTGAATTCAATAAAATATATATGGAATTCAAAGTTTAATAATTTCAAATAAAATAGATTGTTTCATACATCTTACTACCATAATATATATATTTAAATTATATCTATTACCAAAAATTACAAAAGGAAATGCATAAAATAATCTAGCATTTCCCACCATATTATAAAATTTCCTAATGTTATTATTTATATAAATTCACTCTTGGACTTATTACATCATTATTAACATTACAATGATCTTATTTTAGATGCCTTATGCATGACATTTTTCCCAAGTAATGTTGAGCCTCCATATGTGTCTTCCATGTTAAATTCTATCAAATAGATGTAACATAATATTTATTTAAAAAAATAATATTTACCACCTCAATACCCATAAATTCTTATTTACACTATACATTTAGGTATGTGTGTGTGATAAAATGGTTTAAAGAGTCCTACTAGATAATGGTTCAAGACTCAACATTTGTAGCATATCCTTTAATCTTTACTTGACATTGGACCTAAATATTTGTAACCATCCAACATGCATATCAAAGTATTTTATAACATTTAACGACACTTCTTTGGGAAGATATCTTTGAACATCACTTTTGGAACTCATGCATTGCCTAATTTATGTTAAGTTATGTCAAATGATTAAAAATATAACATAATTTTGGGATGACATTGGATACATGAGATGTATGTAGTTCCTTCTAATTTTAATGCATTATTAAAATTCAGCCATCATGGATATATTTATATATTTATAATGGATATTAGTCCTTTCAAACATTGTGCAATGGTCCAAAAAATAAATACTCTTATAAAATGATCAGACAACCTAGATTTTGGTTGTCAATATTTGTTAAAATATGGGTAGAAAGGATAGGGATTAGGCAAAAATAAATAAGGTGGGAGCAATCTATATCTCTTACAAATAAAACAAGTCAACAAGGCTTGGGATTTCATAAAAATACACGAGTAACCAAAAATATAATAGACAATAACAATTGAAGAATACATGAATGCACACAAAAAGTAAGAAGCATTACCAAAGATATCAAAACTAAAACATACTAAAATAACTACACTTGATTTTTTAGTTAATATGAAAGATAAGGATACATAACCAAATAAATATAAGACTAAAGTAAAGGTAGTGAATGAGAATGTAAATACTTCTTATTCAATACTTTCCTCTTTACTAATAAAACTAAGTCAAAAAACCAAGGGTCAAATTCAAATATATCATGTAAATAATGTGGATGTCTCTCATAAGAATCCTCAACTAATAGTATAAATCATGACACACCAATATGTTATGAATTCATTAGTTTACATGTTAATTGAACATAACATGATATATTTACTTTCAAATAAATAGATCAAGATGTATAATTATTCCCAAATAAGGGTTACCATATTGTAACTATCATTAGATAAATAGCCATCACAAAAATAAATGTCAAATATTACAAAACAAAATTTAGAAACATAAGAGTTAGGGTTGATTATTTATATTTTCTAAGATTATGGAATGTGACCCTAAGGTTGATAAAGGGATAAGTAATAAATCAAGGAATAAAATAATATAGTATAAATAACCACTAATTTTCATAATAATTGACTTATTTGAATATTTTATAAATAGCAATAAATTAGAAAAGGTAGACTTAGCTATAAAATATGACTGAGCTAGGTAAGTGGCAGGTTGGCAAGTGATGCAAGAGTAGGGTAAAGTGTCTTCAGTAAAGAATAGATTTTAGAATAATTTTTTAATAATAAAATAACCCTATATGTCAATAGTGCATTACTATACTAACCTTATATGTTATTATAATGACCCTATGCAGGTGAAGGAGTGAAATTTTGGGTAGACATTCATTTTCTTTTGGGAAGCGTTTACCTATATGATAAAGACCACATCTTCATCTATTATATGATTTGGTTGATTTCACTATGAAACCATAATCTTCCATGTTTATTAGGATTTTAATTAACACAAATGGAGAAAGAGTTGTGTTAGTAGGTCCGGAAGGGTGGGACCTCAATACCCCATGTCCTAAGTAATGCTTACTTACCAATACCTCAAAAGGGGATCAAGTTCAATGTAGTTCCCCCAATCTAAGTGTTGGTGAAAGTGGGCATGATGCTAGAATTATTGAGTATGAATGCCAATTTGAATGCTTTGAGTGTGACCTAAGACTATAAATTTGAGTAAACCTAAGCTATAGGCTACTATAGATGAATGTATGTAGAAATAAGGGTAAATATGGATTAATAACCTTATTTTTCACAACTATTTCTGAGAGTGTTAATGAAAATTTGCCATAAAATGGATAAATGAATGATAATGGTCTTTATATATTGTTTTTATGCTTGTTAAGACATGAAATGAGTCTAGTTTAACCCTAAGATGCTCCACATAATGGAAATATATATGTTAGGGGCAAAGAAATCAAAGGGTCAATAGTGCTTACCCCTTTTCCAATAACTCACCATGCCATATAATAATGGGGCCATACCATTATTTGGGTAGATGGAATGTGTGAAACAAGGTTAGGGACATCTACGTGATGGTTTAATGTGGCTCTTGGTATATCTAGGAATATGATAGATGTGCATAAAAGATGGGAAAGGCTTAGAAGAGGCCTTAATATAGGTCCAGGGCTAAGCTAAGGATAGGGTGGTATCAAGTGACATGCATTTAATTAAATGGAATTTTGTATGACTAAATTTACCCTCCATTACTTTATAAATTCATCAAAGTGAAATAACTAAGATAAAATAAAGATAAATGTATTTGGCCTTACATCTAAGGTGAAAGCCCATGATTTTGGGTTTGAGTCTATGAACTGTGCTTCATTGCATGTCATATGAATGAAACATATATGAATGTAATTAAAAAATATTAAAATAAATGAAAAAAACTAAGTAAATAGAATTGAGAGAGAGGAAAGGCATGAATACACCTCATTGGGTATGCAAACCAATGCAAAAAACCTAGTGAAATCATGTGTGTGTAGATGGTGATCAAATACTAAATAGCTTGGACTTGGTTGATGGCTTTCCCAATATCTATGTGTGGGTATATCAAGATATAAAGATGAGCTTGACTTCATAATTTCCTAGCCCTTATTTAGTGGATCATAATCTATGAATAACTTGGATTAGACTGATGCCTTTTCCAACCCTCTTATATAGGTGTCTCAAGAACTCAAGTAAGCTATGACTCCATTATTGCCTACCCATGTATAGCAGATGAATCTAAAACTAAAACTATGTGATGTTAATAAAATATATAAGATGGATTTGGGCCACTCATAAACTCTAAAATTTAAAATGGGTTAGGGGCCACTCAGGAATGTAAAATGGGTTTGGAACATTTGGGAATGTAAAACAACTATGGGCCACTTGGTAGTCACAACCATTGTAGATATAATGAGGCATAAATTTGGTGTATTATTGGTGAAAAAGTGGAAAAATTTAGAGAATGACATGGATTTAGCATTCCATATAAGATAACTAGTGTAAAATTGAGCATATGGGAATGATGTGGCATGCACATTCCCTTAATAATGATATTTATGCATATGGATTATGGATAGAGTTATAGTAATCTATGTCTATGCATATCTAAAACTAAAATAAGAGTGTTCATGCTATACATGATGCCCATAATTTAAGGAAATTTATGTAATTATTTGTAAAAATTGAGTATATAATAAGCATACATGATAATCTATGACTGAGTTTGTGCAAATCTAAATTATAACTACTACACATTTTTTTCTATTTTTGTAATTTCTTGTGTTTGAATCTACTAGTGCACTGCACTCCTGGTAGTGTAATTCATTATTATCTAAAAGTGCATTTTCTAGAAAAAACTGAGACTGATCTACGTACAACTATATTCCACTATATTTTCCTGAATCAAAGCTTTGTAATTTATGTCTATATGAAGAAAAATATGTTATGAGTGCACCATAATTGATTGATATCTATGATAAACCCCTATGAATGCCCCCTATTTTGAGGGGAGATTTTGAATCTCTTCAATAATATCCTTAAAATAAAAGATATGCATCATGTGTGTTAGGGTGAAAATATATGATATCTATGTGATAAACTAATATAATGTGTATAAATAACATAAAAATGTAAAATATATTGAGATTAAGTTGGAAATGTATGATGTATGATAAATCTATCATTCACAAGATTATCAAGATAGATATAATAATGTAAATATGTTTATGAACAATAAATCTAAATATAATCTAAGCTATTTGGGGGGGGGAGATGATGGGAAATTATGTACATCAAGGAACCCAAAAAGTAATGATAGATGCATGAAGTCCCTCATGGAGTCATAAGTTGTATGTAAAATCAAAAATAAATAGACAACTATCGTGGCTATGACACATACATGAAAGCATACATTCAAACACATGAGGCATGTAGAGTAGTATAAGGGGCCATGATATAAGGGACATTGACACATGTCATTAAGTCTAAGAAAAGGCACACATACAATGTCATGTTTAAATGTCTACATAATCAAAATAACATGAAAGTTTAGCTTAGAGACATATTGAAGGACATGTTAAAATATCCACATACATAATCAATAATCACACACAAGGACATAGACACACGTGCAAAGCATAAAAATAGTGAAATTAATTGGCTTAGATCCATATAATAATGGAATATTCAAATTAATTTGAATATATGTATAATAAAATAAACTCAATCAAATCTAGACATGTAAATCTAGAAATTAAACTATGCATAATCATGTGGTATGAATCTATATAAGATCAAAGATGTACATAATCTGCATCTATAGTAATAGTAGTTGGAAAAAAAATTATTGTAGTATAGTATGATTAATATCAAGATATAATAAAGTTTAATTTTTTTATATGGAGTATATAAATATATAACTTAGCAAATTGGAAGTTATATGTATGATACCCCCAATGGGATGATATATCAATGCTAAGTCTGTGTATATGTGTATGTGCCCCCAATGGGTAAATAGTAGCAAATATGGATCTATCTGGAGGACCTGAGTCTTGTAATAATATATAGATAATCAAAAGGAATAAGTGAATCATGTGTGTATGATAAAATTGAATACATTAACAAAGTTAACATATGTAGTGCATGGATAATAGAAGGAATGTAAACATGGAAATTCATAGAATCTAAAATTTGTATTTTGTGAGAAATATTTGTATGTTTTAAATATTTTTTAACACATTTTATTTTCATATTTTATTATTATAATAGCTATGTACAATCAATATGAAAAAATATACTATGTACAAGTAAACTAAGAATGGAGGCTATGTACAATTAGAAGAATATAGGTGTCGATAAGGAATGGTGTTATAAAATCCCAACATGTCATTGATGGGATGACTCTATGTAACATAAGTGGCATCTTCAATTTATGAATGGTCTATACTATAATAATAATATTTTTTGTTATAATCATCTTCTTAATCTTTATTATGATTGTTCGGTTTATTGATTGTGATCTTGTCATCTAAAATTGGATCCATTGTAGGCAAAGCTTAATTTGGTAGCTCTTGTCGGGAAGAAACTATATCCTTTATATAAAATATAATCATTGCACTATCATGTGAAAAGGATATGCAACCTTTCTTTTTATCAAGTGTTTCTCCTATTGTTGTTAACCATGAGCTTCTAAGGATACCATTGTAAGCACCTAATTTTAAAATAGCTTGAAAGGGGACATGACATTCCTTTGAATCAAATGAAAATTTTAATTGAATTGACCCCAAGTATGAGAGAGAATAATTTGTTACACACACACACACACACACACACACACACACACACACACACACACACACACACACACACACACACACACACACACACACACACACACACACACACACACACACACACACACACACACACACACACACACACACACACACACACACACACACACACACACACACACACACACACACACACACACACACACACACACACACACACACACATGTGTTGTGTGTGTGTGTGTGTGTGTGTGTGTGTGTGTGTGTGTGTGTGTGTGTGTGTGTGTGTGTGTGTGTGTGTGTGTGTGTGTGTGTGTGTGTGTGTGTGTGTGTGTGTGTGTGTGTTTAGATTCATTTCTAAGAGAGAGAATAAATTATAGTGAATATTTTTTTTTTGGTTGATAATCCATGATCTTAACATCTGCGCATTGTTTGCCATCTATATAAGCTATGATAGCAAAAGGATTTTTATATGGGGGAGGGATTTTAGTTTCCCCCTTTACATTTACCTTTGAATATGTATATTTTGTATGTATTTATTGATTTAAATCCCTGACTATTAAAATCCCTCTTTTGAGAGTGGTTATTTGCTTACCCTTATTTTGAATGTGCTATGTATGTTCTTGCTATTTTTTTAATATTACCATTGCATCTAGATATTTTGGCTTAATAAATTATATCTATGAGTGATTTGCCTTAGTATGTTCCATAAAACCCAAACCCTATTGACCAACATTACCAACTACTATAATATGATTAGTGATGCCTTTAATATATTTTCTCAAATCTTGAACTTGATGATTAAACTATTGTAGATGTTTTGACCAAATCCATACTACTTTGGAAGTGGGACCTCATTTTGGAGAGGTATATTATATCCTTCACTTGCTTTATATGTGATTTTTGTATTATTTCTTTCTATGATTTTGATTTTTTAACCTTTTATTATTCTAAATTATGATCTAGTAATTGTTGGCCAATTTCGGCCCACATACCAAACTTATGCCTAGATAGACCATGTTGCTAATGGATGAGTATATGACCAAAAGTTTTTGATAAGAATGAGTGGTTCAAAGATCTCATTTTGCTCACAAAGCTTTTGAAACACTTTAATTTCACTTAAAGTGTAATTTTACAATTTCTAAGGGATAGGTCTAAAGTGTTTCATAGACCCTATGGGATGCCAATAGTGCTTAGAATGAGTATGGAAGTGCATAACATTCATCTATTTCTTCATTATGTTCGTCTAGACATTTTGGGTATAGTAGTAGGTATTCTGAGTAGGTAGTTTGCTAATATTATCATTGCCACATATAGATGAGTCAGGGAGAATTGGTCACATGGGTTTGATAATATTAGTCCCAAGAACATATGTGCTACGTTTTAGGTAATGCAATGAAGTGAAAAATTAGATATGAAGATTCAAAGTTGGACTCCTAGGTAGTTTTGTTAAATCTCCATACTTAAAAAATTTGTAAAGGAGCTCAAATAGAGATGAGTGAGAATATTGATAGCATCATATCTCAGCAATATGGTAGTCTCAAGAGAAAATGATCATATATATTTATTCATCTTAGTCCCTAGTTGCTACATGTAAGTTTTACATCATCTAATGAAGCATATCAAAAGATATGCATGTAGAAAGTTGACCTCCCAGGTAATTTGATTGTGTTTTCTATGATAGACATGTAAATTTCATACAAAACACATATATCAGCTCAATTTAACATCTTATAGACACACTTATAAATATCTTGGAAATAGCATATCAAATGCATTCAATATTTGTAGTATCAAGAACATCTCCTATAATTTTGGTGCCTCCATGACCTTTCCAATTCTAGATCTAATCCTTCAAAGTGGGTCAAATAATGGGAGATGTTTGCATGAGATTGAAAATAAATCTTGAAAAAAAAACCCTTTTTTAGATTAGTTTTTAAATTTACATGAATGTTAATGATGGTCACATGAATGTCATTTGATAGCAGTGTGGACATAAATTTTAAGTTCTTGAAATATTAATTGGTTTTCAAATAGTGGGTCCTAATAGATCTAATGATCCACATTGTATCATACATCTTTACCCAATGGTGTGAGATGAGTCAAAAACTCAAGGAGATTTATATATTAACACATTGGGTAGGAACTAAAGCTAAAAAACTAACAATGAATCCTAAAATCAAATGTGAGACTGCCAAGTGGCACTAGGTTTGAGAGAGATTGACAAGTCAAAGGTAGATCAATGACTCATGGTCATTCATAACAATCAATATTTATGGTATGAGATAAGTCAATAATTTATAAAGATTTATGGGACCAATGAGAGTAAAGATAGTTTGGCATAATTTTATTGGCTTGAGATAGTATCAATGACCAATAAAAATAAAGGTCAAGAAGCTAAGGCTAGTTTCTGATAAATGCAAACATATGCATTACAGGGTCATCCTACTACCATTAAATCTCAATAAAACACCATTAAAAGGACATATCCATGTAATAAAGTATAAATAACATAAAGGGACCACCAATAGAGATTAATATAGACATCTAGTTTAACATTTTATAGTTTGTAAGATTTGTTTGTGACTATGTTCACCATTCTTAAAGGACCTATATTTAATGAAATCTTGGTTCCTACCGAGATAGAATGGGTCTATTTGGACATACTATAATACATAAATGGGGATATATAGTCTATAGGCATTTATTAAAATGATAACTATAGAAAAACCAATAATCTTATATTGATTTTCCATCTGAGGATAGACCTATGATCCAAACATAGAGATAAAATAGATAGGTGATTAATGCAAAGGGTCCTCATCCTTAAGCATGGACATATTTTTAAAAAAACATCCACTTAAAATTCATAAATCCATGTTTTTTTCAGACTCATGAGCATGAATTTTTGTCCTCAAGTGAGAGATGGTGTGAATGATCAAATAAAAGGTCTAGTGTTAGGAACTGCAGATATGGGAATTTAATATATTCTCGAGGTCTTATGGGTTTTTTCAACTTGGTAAGCCATATGCAATGTCCTAATTGATAAAATATATGGCAATGATTTCATTAGCTAAGGATCAAAAGGTGATAATTCAAGTTTAATTAATGACCCAAGATGGTGTGTTCCCTCTCTAATGGTGTGCTCTCACATTCTTTCTCTCACTCTTCTTTTATATATCCTAGTCTCGTTCCTATTATGGGGGTTCTCATCTCTTAGAAATTATCATTATTTTCTAGGACAAGGATACTCATTGAGACTCATTCAAAAAATTTCTCATTTGATATGGTTAAACCCTATCAAAATATTGTAAGAACTACCTTTTAAAGTAATAAGATCAACTCTTTACCTATCTCTTATCTTTAATTAGTTCTTAGTATGTTTGTGTATGGTGAATTTGTGAAGGAGATTCTTCCTAGTTTACTATCCTTATGCTTGCCTCTTTGAAGGTGTTTTTGAGATAACTTGTAGGTCTAGATTAACATCCTACTTGGAACCTATTCTATGAAACATTTATTCAACAAGTGAGATTATGAGATTGAGTAAGCCATAGTTGTCCTTTGCTAATGAAGTGTTTGTTCAAGCTTATATGAGTGTCTATTTAACTTTGGTGCATCAAAATTTTAGCCTTATTAGGATCCCTTATCCTCTTTCTAACGCTTTCCCCTATGGAGCATTAGTTTAGCATTGGTTTAAATGAGCATTAAGAGGAAGTTAGCATTCTTTAGAGGTCCAACCCCATTATAGGTGACCCATAGCCTGGGGTTGTTCCCATTATTTAGCTCAATTGGAGGGAGATTGAAGAAATCTATCCAAGGGTGAAAATTGTGCCTACAATAGATTTTGGCATGCCTTATGGGACCATAGGCCAAAAGGAACATTGATCAAAGTTGATGATGGTTTGATCAAATTTGTAGTAGTTAAGCTACCAAGTAACAACATTTAACGAATCCAAAAGGAAGAATCAATAGTCTAGTGTAGAGTGGAAACTATCTCTCATGCCAAAGTTGACAAAAAGGTTAGCTTTAATAGGTATTCCCTTTGACGTTTTTGAACTACCTTTAAATTCAATAAAATGATTAAGGTTTACCATTACACATCCATATCAGGGAACCTTCTCTCCTAGGTCATTTTCAAGGCCTAACCCATTAAGAAGACCTTTATTAAACCCTTGCATATCCATGACATCCCCTAGAGTTTTATGGGTTTTAATGTCAAAAGTACTATGGACCTTGCTCAATATGATCCTATCCCAGTTGTAGCCCTTAAAAATTGTTCTTTATTATCCTAGTGACCAAGCTACAACACCTTCTAAGCACCTCATGGACATAACTATTTTTTTAAATATCCATAATGTCACTAAGGAGAATATATATATTAGGTTATTATATACTTATTTTAAAGGAAAGGCCCTAGATGGGTATAGATCCTTGTTAATAATTCCATTCAAGCATGGGACCAATTAGGATAAGCCTTCTGTAAGAGAATTGAGTAAAAAAGTGACCATTGGTCACTTGTAGAGAAATTAATTGTCATTAATATAACTCCTTATGAAATCATGAAAGACTTCAACATAAAGTTCTAAAAACTTGGGATAGAATTCTATTCTTAGTTAAACCAACCCCTAACTTTGCCTTCTTATTTTATTTGAAGGATTTAAATAGTGACATAGCAAAGATGATATAATCTATGGGGGGAATATAGTTGTAGATTCTTATGAGGTGGCCATCAAAGCATAAAATTATGTGGTTCAAGATGCAAATCTTACACCCAAACCACCAATGCCCTTATTTCCTAAAATTAGACCACCTCCTTTGTTATCCCTCCACTGGATGTTATTCTTCCTACACCAATAATTATTGTAATACCTACACCAAGGCAAGAGAAAGCTTTCACTAGTGGATCTAGTGATTCCTAAGACCAAAAGAACTTCTAAGTGGTCAAGAGAATGTTTTGGTCTTTAGTAAATGAGATAGTAATGTTAAGAGGAAACATACTTTTAATATTATAGGAATTTTTTTAGTGGTGAATCATTGTTAATCTATGAATACTCTATTTTTTGAAGTCAGCATTTGGTTATTTTTGTTGAGTGGTTAATAGGGTAGGATCACCTAATTTTTTTGGGTCAAAATTAATTTTGAGGATAGGTTCACATACATTTGAATATCAATTTCCTCATATAAATGTAATTCATTGGTATATCAAAATCTAATCTAGAGGAATTCACCACATAGTATTGGGAGACATTAGGAATTTTTCTATTGGTTTACATTTTAGGTCCCAAAAGGGCTTCAAGAATCAATAGTTCCTAGCAAGGTATGAAACAATTTTTTATAATATATATTTTTAGTATTTTTAACTATAATTCCATTTACTACTCTTTAGGTGCCATCACAATAATTAAACATGAGGGTGTTCAATGTAGCCTATAGGTGTCTAACAACATCCTATGAGTGTGGCCCCCTGATGGTATCTTATTGGCACTTAAATATAGTCTACCATTATTTGATAGTAGAATACAAGTGGATGATGGTAGGATATAGGTACACAATGGTAGACTACATATGGACAAATGATGATAGGCTATATATGAATGATGGTAGACTATGGGTTGATGCCAATAGGTAGTGGGTAGATGTACTAGTTTATGGATGGGTGTTGATAGTCTACAAGCATATGATAATAGACTATAGGTAGAATCCCATATCCTATGATCTATCAAAATTTTCATACACTATCATCACCCACGTATAAACTACTGACATCTACAAATTTCCTATAGGTATCTATCTATTGCTTATCAACATTAGCCCATAGTCTACCATCATTTATTTACACATTATTATCATTCATCAGTGTCATGCCATTATTCATCTACATATCTTTGGAATTCATCTTGTTGAGAGTTAGAGTAACTTGGTAGGCCTTGTAGGATTCATCACATGGCATCATATGATTCACCTATAGAATGATACACCTTCCAAACTAATTTACCACCATTACAAATCCAATTTGCCTTGGAACCTCTACAATTTTTTTATATGAACCACTAAAATGAACCCTATAATATGCCTTATCAAGGTTCATATCAACCTCAGAATTAATATTTTCAAGAAAATAGGCCACCATATAAGGTGAACTACCAAGGCCAAAACCAAGACAAAGGCAACATAGATACAATAGGTAGAATAACTACCATCATAATGTTTCTAGCACTTCCAACACCTTGGTAATAGTTTAAAATAATGTAGCTTAACAAGTAAAGGGTACCATGCCTTGGAATCAGTCTTTTAGTTAACATATTATCCCAAATATTGACCTCAACCAAGTATTTAATGATCAATGACAATAAGCTTCTAATTTTGGGTATAACAAAGCTCTCATGGCCAAAAATGTAGAGGTACCTATGATGACTAGGCCAAAAGAGCCTCCATAATTTCAAGGGTCTAATTAGGGACCAAACTAACTAGATGCCACCATGGTCAATTATGAGTAAGAAGAATGATATGCATTTAACCACTAGGTTAGTTCTAACCAAGCCTAAATTCTAGTGGATACAAATACAAGAGTTAAAATAAGGAACATGGATGCTTACTAGGAATCTTTAAAAGAGATTCCTACCATTACTCCTTCATTAGCAAAGCCAAATGAACCTATTGTCACACCAAAGGTTTTAGTACCTCCAAAGAATTAGAATCAAGGGAATCTTTTTATGCCCTAAGGATCACAAGTTCAACAAATAATAGTGGTGGATCCTATTGTTTCCAAAATTAGCTTAGCTCATTTTTGAAAACAACCCCCTACGAAACTTGTCCGTTTCATCTTTTGTCTCTCTAAGTTCATTTTTGAGACGAATTTCAAAATTCATTTTCATCTTAGATTCAAAATGTGAAGTGGTTACCATCTCATCCCAGCCAAGTTTTCCCTTCCCCAGACTCTCCTTCTGGAGTTAGTCTTTTTCATTCATTTTTCATGCAGGGGCGGTATTTTTTGCCGCCTCTGCATTTCCTTTATTTTTGTGCAAGGGCAGCAAATTTTTCTACCCCTACACATTTCTTGCAAGGGTGGAAAATTATGCCACCCCTACTCTCTGGCCTGTAAGGGTGGTAATTTTCATCGCCCCTGCAAGATCAACCAGCTACATGCAAGGGCGACAAAAATTACCGCCCTTGCACGTCTCGATTTCCATGCAGGCATTAATGGCCGCATGTGGCAGGTTGTTGGGGTGGGTTTTTCACCCCATATAATCTAATTTGAGCCCCATTCTCCTCATTACTTCCTCCTCTCCTCCTATCTCTTGCACCTGAGTGCCTCAGTTGATAATTCAAAGCATGAATTCATAGATTCAACCTTGTGGCATGCACGGTTTCTTAGGTATGATTTGTTTTTACATTTATTTCTTGTTTTATTCTATTTTAGCTTAGCATTCATTTAAGGTTTTTGTTTTTGTTTTTATTTTTATTTTTTGTTCTCCCTTCTACCCGTGGGTTTTTGCCAGAACCTCACGTGGGTGGCAAATTTTGCCACCCACGTCCTTCCACCCGTCCCTCCTCTCATTTCTACAGATGTTTCTTTTCTGTCCTTGACTGTAGGCTTCTCCTTTTCCTCTACCCGCGGTTTTCTCTTCACACGCAGGCAACATTTTTTGCCACCTATGTTTTCTTTTTTCCCCAATCATGCAAGGGTGGATATTTTTGCTGCCCCTACATGTTTTTCTACTTTTACGTGCACAGGCAGAAAAAATTGCTGCCCCTGCATGATTTTACAACTGCAGTGCAAGGGCGGCAATTTTTGCTACCCCTACTTTTTTCCTTTCATGCTTACAAGGGCAGTGAAAATTGCCACCCCTGCATGTTTTATTTCCAGCTGCTAGGGTAGCGAATTTTGCTTCCCCTGCTTCTTCTTCCAACTTTATGTAGAGGCAGTGATTTTCATCGCCCCTACATTTTTTCCTTCATTTTCGCTAACTCCTAAATTTTTTTTTGAGTTGTCCCTTTCATACTTTTTCTTCCTCATTTTTCACTCTTTCACTAGACCTGACCTATTTAAGTGTACTCTAGTAACCCATATCACTTAAATTGTGCTCTCCCTCTCTCGCTCACTCTCCTCTCATCTATGATCATGACTGCAACACCTTCAGTGAACTCCTACACATCTGCTCCCATCTAGTCAAGATCATTCTCCATGACAAAAACATCTCCCAAGAAAGTGAAAGCTATGAAGTACAAGTACCAAGGCATCTTTCTGCCCACATCAGTCTCCTCAAATGTTGATGACATTTGAGACACTAAAATTGGCCACATGGACATGGCTGAATTCCTGGCACGAACCAAGGCGATAAATCCCAGCACTGGGATAAAGAGAATAGTTGAGAACAACATTCACCTGGTGGCTGCTTTCTCAATAGTAGTGCAACATGCTGAGTTTGTCCTCTAATGCATGCATTTTTACAATAAGGAGACCAGGTTAGTTTTAGACGCCAGTGGTAGCATGATAATTTGGTTGGACCCCAATTTTATTGACAAAGTTTTCTTGTGCCCTCCAGCCATTGAAGTAACCCAAATCGAATTTGTGGATGCACAGAAAGAGTATGACAAAGACCTTGAGAGGGAAAAGAAAGTGATAAATTACAAGTGCCTAAAGACCCCCAGAATCGGCCTCTCTAGATGGCCGAAGAACTTCCCAAGGAGTGATTTCATCGAGGAAGTCGGTGACCTGATCACCCTTCTCAGTAGAGTATAGGGCCTCTAGTCTTCTTCACAATTCCATGAATGGATGTATCCATTCATTAAGATCATCCTCCAGGGCAAGCAAACTATCATTTGGGGGGAACAAATCAGCAATGCCATTCACAAATAGTTGACCAGGGTATAGACTTCCTTTAAATTCTACATGACTTCATACCTGGTCTACATAGCTACTGCAATGCAGTCTTTCCCAAGATTGACTATAGAAGGGGATAGAAAGACCACCCCAGTCTACTCATATTATCCTCAGCTAACACTTCAATGGTTAACACATCATTTTAGGAGAGTAAATGATGCATTCTTTGTCATGTTTTTGTGTCTCTTCAATCCTTAGCTAGAAGAAAAGAGAAATCAGATGAGGCCTTGGCCATGGTAAATGGTTATGGCTGTATGTTCCTCCAGTTCCACACTTTCTATTATCTTCAGGTTAGTTTTTACCAAGGCTACCCTTATATGCTCCCAAGGTTCCCTTCAAACAAGTTAGTTCTAATGGAGCTTTTTCGACAACTGGTTGTCGTGCATATGAAATAGATGGAACTTAAGAGACCCAGTTTCAAGTTTTTGATCCAGATTGGCAGGTTTTCGGTTGCTACATCAACCAAAGCCAAGGTCATGGAAATAGAAATGTAGATGGTTACCATCAAGTCATTCAAGAGACAGGATAAATTTGACTATAGGGGAGTCAAAGAGAAGATCAAAAGAACAACTCAGTTTTACGAACCCATGATTGAGGATATCTGGGTGGACCTGAGGACAGCTGAAGAGATAAGGAAAATGGACTATTGCCATCTAACACTGGACCGGATAGAATACCTTGGGCTTGCAAAGATCCCTTCTGGTCTGATCGATGATGGGAACATCATAAACATCAGATATCTGGTGGAAAAAGTTGTTGGTTCCCCTCTTCTTCCAGTTCAGTGGTCTCAGAAGGAGCTGACTTCTCTGAGAAAAAGATTTAAACCAATATTGGCTAACACCAATGATTGGTTAGCAGCCAAAGGGATCACCCTAAAGGAATTTATTATGAGATCAGAGGCTGACTACCAGGCAAAATTGAAGAGGCAGGTGGAGAATAGGATTAAAAAAAAGGGTGACATTCCTTCTCCTTTTAGGCCTCACAAGCTTAGGATCATCTTTGTGTCCAAGAAGCCTAAGAATGCACAAGGGCCTGAAACAGCAGTCGAAGGAACCAAAGAACAAAGCCCCAAGGCACAGGTATCTTAGCCCATGGAGACAGAGGATCAACCTTCAGAACAACTATGTGTTGGGTCTCCACTCTCACCGGGACAAGCATAGCCAATCTAGAGCGCCTCTTCTTCTCCCCCTCAATCTCCCATGGTGCCCATTTCTCCTATCTCCCCAATCAGTGTCCCCTCTTTCAGAGCTGCTTCTCCTTATAGGGTTATATTTAGCAATCCTTAGGGTCCTTCCAGAGGTTCCCCTCACTCTTCTGGATCCATTCCAAGTCTATCATCTCCTTCTTTCAACCTACCAACGAGCCCTGCACCTGAGCCAGAATCAGTAGTTGGTACAATTTCACTAATTACTCTGACTATGACTACTGTCACCACTAGTAGTGTGGAAGGTACTACATTGACACCGATAGAGGCAACTATTATTACAACAGGTACTTCTCTCCCACCTTGGATGTCTGCTTTCATGCCAAAAAGGAAGAAAATGGCCATCTCCCTAGATGAATTCAATTTTGGCAAGATAGTGCCGGCAAAAGCAAAGGCTCCTAAGAAGCCAAGAATCCTCTCTAAGTTGGTCGAAGAAAAGGGGCAAAATTTTCTAGAAATTGCCAATCCTCCATAAGACGCAACCCTTGAGGGTTTTGAGATGAGTAGCTATTCCATCTCTCATGTTAAACTTGGCAAAGTTACTCACAAAGGTGCGAAGAGCGATCTTCAATCAGCTATGGACATTATGGTCCAAAAATTTGACAGAGAGAAAGAAATGAAGGACTATTATAAAGCCAAAGTAGAGCAGCTGATAGCAGTAATCAAAAGGTTCACTCTTCCTCCTGAAGCAGCAACTCCAGAGGCCTTCTCAGTGGATGACTCAGTCATTAAAAAAGCAAAAAAGACTTATTTAAAGGGGAATGTCCTGGAGGACTATATCGAAATAATGCATACTCAGGGAGTTTCTTTGCTTATAGAAGTGGCAAAAAGGACAGTTAAAATGAAGAAAGTAAGAACACATGTAGATGACTTCATCTCCCACATTTCTCAAGAGATTGACAGCTTGGAGAAAGATCTCGGCAGATGGAAAGAAATGAAAAATCTCAAAAAGAGCACCCTGATGTCTATCGGTGTCATCTCCAACAAGGACTGCTATGTTGAGATCAAGGAGTCACTAACCTTCAAAATATAGGTACTCAAAGACTTAATTAATGATCTTAAAGCTTTCAAGGAAGCTAGTGAGAAGAGTGACTTGAGCCTACTAAAAAAGTCAGAAGAGCTGCCATGTGACCTAACCTCTAAGGACCATCAGTTCCTTCTGGTAGAAGAGATGATTCAGAGTTTCATGGAGATGATTCAGAAAGATTTTGAAGAGAAATCAATCTCAATGTCTTCAGTAGATAGCTAGATGCTCAGTTAACTTTGGAGAATCTAAAATCTAGGTTAACTGGCCATGCTAAAGCCATCACAACATTGAAAGACGTGTTGATCAGAGTGAGGACCATCTCCAAGAACGTAGTTACACCAGACAACATAGGAATTCATGCATCTATCACCATGTATGATGCTTATCTGAAAAAGTCTGGTGGTAAGAATTGATTTTCTCTCCCCTTCTTTCTTCTTCTATCCTTATGCACTTTTGTTTTGTGCAGAATGCATGCAATTTTGTAATATGTAATTACCTGTAAAAAGTTTAGAAAAATATCTAAAAAGTCAAAGATGAGTCATCTTTGACCAAGATATTTTTTATATTTTATTATTTTCTATTTTTGAGGATTTTCCCCTATATATAGTGGAGACCTCATTTGTAAGGGATCTTGGAAAATTTAATAGCAAATACTCTGCTCAAATTGAAGCAACTTTTGAGACTTTGTGCTCAAATTTGTAAATCATATTCTGTTGAATGAATGAGAAGCAGATTATTTTAGACTTTGTGTTGAGATTGTCTGTGTTATTTAGGAAATAGTTCTTATGTCCTTTTTCTTGGTAATATCTTATTCATCTGATTTAATAAACAAAGTGGGTGTGTTTATTTTATCTAAGGGTATTTCTAGAGGGTAGAAGATAGACTTTGTGCTACTTTTATCTTTGAGATTCAGTTACCTTTTGTAGTTTTGGGTGAAGACTTTGTGCTTCATTTTACTCTACGGTTGTACTTGTTCTGGATCTGTGAAGAAGCTACGGAAGACTTTGTGCTTGCGTGAGCATTCTTGTGACTTTGTTACTTCAGGTGATTTTTTGCTCTCTATTTAATACCATTCTTGAAAGAAGAGGAGTGTTGTTAACGATAGACTAAGATTTTCCTTCTTTTATTCCTTGTACATTACCTCTGAAAAAAGAGAGGTAGATGCTGTTATACCACCCCCATGTGTTATTTTCTACTTAATTCTATATCTGGCACGTAAGTATTTATAGGGAACCTCCCCTTGATGAGAGGAGAGATATAATTTGTCTAGATCTGGTAAACCCATACTATTCGTGGTGTAAATCTCCCTATGTTGTGGCTAATATCCTCATTTTGTCATCAGTTAGTTGACGACAAAATATTCACCCAACAGTTTTTTGGTGACTCTACTGGGGAACTCAGATGTGCAGTCTGAAACCTCAAGTTTCATATTGAAGTAGTCCCTACCCTTATCCATTACATAGTCTGACGGATCCATTTTATGTCTTACCCATTATCATTATAGCCTTACTATTAACCTCCGTTATATTATCTGGTCTGTAAAACCAGAACCACCAGAATACAAACATGCATTTTAAAGCCCCAAGCTTCAACTTGAAATAGTTTCAGTCCTATTTTTATTTTAAAATCTAGCAACTCCATGCTACACAAGAAGTTAGAGATCTAAGGGTGTTGTTGACCCTATGTTTGTGTTAGCCCAATAGATTAATTTTGATTTGTTTCCTCCATCAGCTTCTCTTTAACGGTCTAGGAGTTTTCTTTCTAGCCTTGTCAGATCACCAACACAAGGTAGAACTTCTTTTCCCATTGTTAATCACTGCCTACCTATAAACACTCCACCAAGGTTTGTTATCCCACCTTTTAATCCTCTTATCATAATGGCTCAAGGCCCATGGGGTAATTCCTTCAGCCCTCTTAACTTAACCCCACCTCTACATGAACTACCTCGTAGTTCTAGGAAAAATTTTCCTAAGTTTTTTGGTGATGGAAAGGTTCATCCCAACGATCATATTGCCACTTTCTCCATACCATGTGGCGTAATTGGGGTCAAGTTTGAAGATGTAGTAGTGAGACTTTTTGTGGAAACCCTACAAGGAGCTACCGTGGATTGGTTCTATCACCTGTAGGCTGGGTCAGTAATAGATTGGGGTACACTCAAGTCCAAATTCGAAGCTAGATTTAAACCCACTAAAGATGCACACACTTTGTTGGCTTAGCTAACACAGTTGAAGAAAAAATCTCAGGAACCCATGAGGGATTTCATAGCTAAATTCAATAAGTTGAGGAACCAAATTCCGTCTGTGGCTCAACCCACGCTGAAAAATCTCAAGTGTTTTTTTATCAACTCGTAGCTTCCTCAAGCAAGTTTCTTGTTGAGGCGAGCTAGCCCTATGGACCTAGCCTTGGCTCAAAGCTTGGATACTGATATTGAAGATGGTCTTATCCTAGCAGGTAAGATTAGAAAAGATCCTAGTAAAAATGAATTCTTTTCATCAGCTGAAAGCTCTTCCATAGGCACTACGAACCCTATGGTGTAAAAATTAACAAATAAATTAATAGCTTTGAAGAGACAAATAGCCCAAGGTATGTCTGCTCCTACCTATCGAGACGCACCCAAGAGAATGTTCTAGAATTAGAAATATCAGGGTAATGCTACCCAAAATCAAGGGCAATCTAACCGCCTACCTCCCCCTTCAGGGAGATTAGCCATTGAAGCAGCACCTGCCAACTCAGCGGTTGGCTACTTGGAATCTGAGCATGATAACTCTTTTCAACCACAGTTAGATCAATAAGAAAATCCTAATCTCTTTAACGAGCAGGAAGAATAATTAGCTGGCGACTCTAATATCAGCTTCCTAAATTATCAGGATGAAGCTGGAAGTAAAGGGGAGGATTTAGATGGAGCTTATGCTATTTTCACTAGATCTCAAAATTAGTCAGCTTCACAAACTGACAAAGGAAGGGCAGATGAAGAATCCCAACCAGCAGTTTCCATTTCCAAACGTGGGACTCCATTGCCTCCACAATCAAAAGATCAGGTAACCCATAAAAAAGTGAATACTCCTAATCACTCGATATCTTCCACCTCTGCTACTCAGACTAGTGCCACACCTGTTAAAGTCCCTGATGATGGGCTCTCTTCCTCTATTGCAAGTTCTTTTCAATTATTTGATATAATTAACCATGCTAGAAAGACTAAAATTAAAATGATAGAGGCTAAATATTTGAGAGCTAACCTAGAATAGTTTGATAAGTTAGCAGAATATGTGAAAAATAAAGTCATCTCTATAGGACAAGACTCCTTGAAAGTTGTTCCTAACCCTCCTAAAGACAAACCAACCCAAAATAATCTTGTTGTGACTCCCCCCATTGCTCCTGCAAAAATAGAACCTTTCTATGTTTCCCTACTTATAAATGGCTACAAACTGAGTAATTATATTATAGACTCTGGAGCCTCAGATAATGTCATGCCCACCAAAGTGGTGGATTCTCTCAGCCTGACCTTGACCAAAACTTTTGGGAGGTGTTTTTCCATGGAAAACAAGCAAAGTTCCTCTCCTTGGTCAAATAAAAGATGCTCAATATGCCTTCACGGCTTTTCTGGAAAAGCAGATAAAAATGATAGTTTTAGTAGCCGATATTCTAGCATCTTACAAAATCATGCTTGGGCGAAATTTCTGTAAAGATGTTGGAGGTGAGCTAAGCATTGACCTATCAGAAGCAAGAATTCCAATTCAAGGCATCATGAAGAAGTTACTTCCTAAAAAAGAGGCCAGGTATGTAGTTACCCATTCTGTAGCACCCGAAGCTCAAATTTTATTTGAGTCTTCAGGCATGGGCAACTATTTCTTGTCTACAGATGAGATCAACGATTCATCTAATGAAACTCCTACGGGTGATGACTTAGATTTGGTTTTAGCTAATGCGAAGGGTAAAGTGCCAAAGCAAAATGAACACATGGAAGAACCCTTTCCTTAAAGCAAAAAAGTTTTTGTGGAAAAAGTAGTATCTAATGAAGTATGGACCTTAGAGTTTGACAGCAACTGCTCTTCTACTGGGTCAGGAGCCGAGGTTGTGTTGGTATCTCCTCAGGGAGAGATTACCCCTTTTTCCTACAAATTGTAGTTTAACAATACCAACAACATGGCTGAATATGAATCCATGTTGCTCAGAGTACAGGCTGCCAGAGAAAGGGGCATTAGGGAACTCCATGCTAAAGGAGTTGCTGAGTTGATAGTCTATCAGGTGAGGAACCTCTATCAGACCAAGAATGAGAGGTTGCACCACTATCGCAACCTGGTCTGGGATTAGATTGAAAATTTTGATGCTTTCAACATCTTTGCCGTTCTGAGAGAATTTAATGACTGAGCAGATGCATTGGCTATCTCTACCACCCTTCTAGTTCCTCACCTAGATTTTAAGGAAGATAAATATACTATTGAGTTGGTTTTTTGACCAAGTGTACTAGATAATGCTGGCCACTGGCAAGTGTTTAACAATGATGATCAAATCATCACCTTCTTAGAGTAAAAGGATAGTTTTGAACAATTGCATTTCAAAGGTAGTAAACCCCAGGAGTGTGGGGCAGCCCCTGCAACCTAGGCCAATACAGGTGAAGATTTCCTATAGCTCAGGGGGAATAAAATTCTCAAAGGTCTGGTTTCCCTAGAGAAGTTGTTTGATAACCATGACAGGTTTGTCAAATAACAAAAAACAGATTCAAATTCTTCCCAAGATTTTGATCAAGTCAACTTGAGAACCAAACACGATCCTAAGATGGTAAATATTGGGAAATGCTGCACTCCTGAGAAAAAGTTCGAGCTTACTAGTTTGCTCTACTAGTATATGGATGTGTTGGCCTATTCCTACAATGACTTGAAATCTCTCAAGCCAAATGACATCCGTCACAACATCCCCCTAAAAGCCAACTTTGTGCCTTACAAATAGAAATCCAGGCAATATAATCCAAAAATTTTAGGTACTATTTTAGCTGAGATACAAAAGATGCTAGATGCCCAGATAATTTTTCCAATCCACCACTCAACATGGGTTGCTAACATAGTACCCGTCAGAAAGAAAAATGGCAAAATTTGAATCTATGTGGATTTCAGGAACTTAAACTAGTTGTCTTTAAAAGATAATTACCCTCTCCCCATCATGGATCAAGTTCTATAGATGGTAACAGGTTCAGAAATGCTATCAATGCTAGACAATTTTTTGGGGTACAATCAAGTGAAAGTCAGGAAAGCAGATCAGCACAAGATAACGTTCACCACACCTTGGGGCACTTTTGCTTACCG
This sequence comes from Torreya grandis, assembly GCA_037957365.1. NCBI lineage: Eukaryota > Viridiplantae > Streptophyta > Pinopsida > Cupressales > Taxaceae > Torreya > Torreya grandis. Next base: position 2,946,096 of record JARHVA010000475.1, read on the forward strand.
CAAGATGCCTTTTGGTCTGATAAATGTAGGCACCACTTTTTAAAGGGTGATAGATATTGCTTTCAAGGACGAGATGGGAAAATTCATTGTAGTGTACCTGGATGATCTGACGGTATTTTCAAAACATCATTTTGAGCATGTTCACCATTTGCAAAAGGTACTAGAATGTTGTTGTCAAAATGGTATCTCTTTAAACCCAAAGAAATCCATCTTCAAAGTAACTAAATGGAAACTTCTCAGACACATCGTGTCTCGAGAAGGTATTAGAATCGATTCAGAAAGAGTTAGGTCCATTCAAGAGCTTACTCTGCCTACCAGCAAGACCGCAATTCACTCTTTTTTTGGAAAGGTGAATTTTCTCAAAAGGTTTATTCCTAAGTTTGCTGTGAAAAACTGTCATATTGTTAGCATGATGAAGGGCAATACTACGTTCAAGTGGACTACTGAGGGTAAGTCAGCATTCAAAGAGATTAAGGAAGCAATCGCTCGTGCACTAGTCCTGGTCTATCCAGATTATACTAAAGATTTTAAGATATATAGTTATGCCTCTGAGCATACACTATCAGCTATTCTGGTTCAGCAAAATCTAGAAGGTGTAGAATCTCCTATCTCATTCATGAGTTGTCCACTCAAGGATCATGAACTAAAATATTCCTTTATGGAGAAGCATGCATACGTCATGGTCAAAGCTCTCAAGCATTTCAAGTTTTATATCCTGAATTCTCACACTGAAGTTCTCATACCAGATACAACAGTAAAATCCATTTTGACTCAGCAAGAGTTCGATACAAAGAGAGGTAATTGGATTGCCAAAACTCAAGAGTTTGATCTGGATATCAAACCAACCAAGCTCATATGAGGAAGGGGTCTCTGCCAGTTGATCGCCAACAACATTCCAGGTAAAGTAAAAAGTGAAGAAGAAGAGATCGAAGGTGTGCCCATGGTTCTCTTTGTTGCCACTACTGATGAATGGTATTCTAACATTGCCCATTTTCTGACATATGGTGAGTGTCTCACTCATCTTTCTTTTAAAGAAAAATGTAATGTTAATTTGAAAGCAGTTAGTTATTTTTTGTGGGACAATGGTCTTTACTAGAGAAACCTGGATGGGGCATTTCTTCATTGTGTTGACAACGCTCAACAAGAAAGACTCTTAGAATCTTTCCATAATTTGGCCTATGGAGGACATTTCTCTACACCGGTGATGGCACCCAAAATTTTGTGAGCAAGGTACTATTGGCCCATGCTTTTTTAGGATGCCTAAAAATGGGTGCATAGGTGTGAGCTATGTCAACAATTCGTTGGAAAGCCTAAGCTGCCTGCTTTGCCCCTCAAGTTGGTTGTGATCGAGGAACCTTTTTAGCAGTGGGGTATTGACTTCATTGGAGTAGTCAACCCATCTTTAAGTGTTGGACATGATTATGTCCTCACTGCAACAGATTACTTTACCAAGTGGGTGGAGGCCATCCCAACCAAGCATGCTACATCTGAAGTGGTATGCAGCTTTCTCAAAGAAAACATCATCTCCCAGTTTGGGGTTCCACTAAAGATCGTAACAGATAATGCGGCCTATTTTTCATCGCATGAAATTACTCAATTTTGTTTCCATTATGGGATTACCTTATCTCACACTTTAGATTATTTCCCTCAAGGAAATGGACAAGCAAAATCGAGTAACAAGAACCTGGTCACCATTATCAGGAAGTTGGTGGATGATAATCAGAGAATGTTGCATAAAGCTTTGTATGATGCTTTATGGGCTGATAAGATAACACCTAAAATGGCTATAGGTATGTCACCCTTCCAACTTCTGTATGGATTGAATGCAGAAATTCCCATCACCCTTGAACTACCAGTGCTCAGATTAACTAGAGCAATCAAAGACTCAACCTTTGAAAGCTCAATTGACAAGCAGATCATGTGTCTGACCAAGCTGAATGAATAATGAGTTATGGTGGTGGATAAGATCAAGGAACATCAGGACCAAGTGAAAGCACTTTTTGATAAGAGAGCTAGAGTGCGTGAGTTCCAAGTTGGAGATCAAGTCTTGTTATGGGACAAGTGACGAGAACCAAAAGGGATGCACAGCAAATTCAACTCCCTGTGGAGGGGCCCATTCACCATTTGACAGCTTTGTGGTGAAGCTAGCTTCTTACTAGAATAAAAAGATGGAACACCATTTGCACTATCTCACAGTAGACAGCATCTCAAGCTGTTCAATCCTTGAAGCTCAGATGAGTCTGTTTGTATATATGTATAGTTTTTATGTTTTGTCTATTTTTCTTCCATTTTTCACTTGACTCCGTAGCCTAATGACTTGGATGAAGGCACTTAGAGACTGGTTTCTACTTCTGCTAATCAATTTGATTAAATAAAAGTTCCCCAATAGGAGCCAGCTGTTATTTCTGAAATTAGCTTAGCTCATTTTTGAAAACAACCCCTACGAAACTTGTCCGTTTCATCTTTTGTCTCTCTAAGTTCATTTTTCAAGACAAATTTCAAAATCCATTTTCATCTTGGCCTCAAAATGTGAAGTGGTTATCATCTCGTCCTAGCCAAGTTTTCCCTTCCCTAGACTCTCCTTCTAGAGTTAGTCTTTTTCATTCATTTTCCGTACAGGGGTGGTATTTTTTGCCGCCTCTGCATTTCCTTTGTTTTTGTGCAAGGGTGGCAAATTTTGCCACCCCTACATGTTTCTTGCAAGGGTGGAAAATTTTACTACCCCTACTCTCCAGCCTATAAAGGTGGTGATTTTTGCCACCCCTGCAAGATCAACTGACTACATGCAAGGGCGGCAAAAATTGCCGCCTTTACACGTCTCGATTTCCATGCAGGCATTAATGGCCACACACAGTGGGTTGTTGGGGTGGGTTTTTCACCCCATATAATATGATTTGAGCCCCATTCTCCTCATTTCTTCCTCCTCTCCTCTTACCTCTTGCACTTGAGCACCTCAGTTGATGATTTGAAGCATGAATTCATGGATTCAACCTCGTGGCACGCATAGTTTCTTAGGTAGGGTTTGTTTTTACATTTATTTCTTATTTTATTCTATTTTAGCTTAGCATTAATTTAAGGTTTTTGTTTTTGTTTTTATTTTTTGTTTTTATTCTCCCTTCTACCCATGGGTTTCTACTAGAACCTCACGCGAGCAGTGAATTTTGCCACCCGCATCCTTGACTGCGTCCTTCCACCCATCCCTCTCATTTTTGTGGATGTTTCTTTTCCGTCCTTGACCACAGGCTTCTCTTTTTCCTCTGCCCACGGTTTTATCTTCACACGTGGGTGGTATTTTTTTCTACCCACATTTTCTTTTTCCCCCAATCGTGCAAGGGCAGTGATTTTCACCGCCCTTCACATTTTTCTACTTCTACGTGCACAGGCGGCAAAAATCACCGCCCCTGCATGATTTTACAACTGCAGTGCAAGGGCACAGATTTTTTCCACCTTTGCTTTTTTCCTTTCATGCTTGCAAGGGTAGCAAAAATCACCACCCCTACATGTTTTGTTTCTAGCTGCAAGGGCGACAAATTTTTCTGCCCTTGCTTCTTCTTCCAACTTTATGCAGAGGTGGTGATTTTCACCACCCCTGCATTTTTTCCTTCATTTTTGCTAACTCCTAGAATTTTTTTTGAGTTGTCCCTTTCATACTTTTTCTTCCTCATTTTTCAATCCTTCACTAGACCTAGCCTATTTAAGTGTACTCCAGTAACCCATATCACTTAAATTGTTCTCTCCCTCTCTCACTCACTCTCCTCTCATCTGTGATCATGATTGTAGCACCTTCAGTGAACTCCTACACATCTGCTCCCATCTAGTCAGGATCCTTCTCCATGATAAAAACATCTCCCAAGAAAGTGAAAGCTATGAAGTATAAGTACCAGGGCATCTTCCCACCCACATCAGTCTCCTCAAATGTCGATGACATTTGAGACACCAAAATTGACCACGTGGACATGGCCGAGTTCCTGACACAAACCAAGATGACAAATCTCAACACTGGGATAAAGAGAATAGTTGAGAGCAACATTCACCTAGTGGCCTCTTTCTCTGTAGTAGCACATCATGCTGAGTTCATCCTCCAATGCACACATTTTTACAAAAAGGAGACCAGGTTGGTTTTAGATGCCAGTGGTAGCATGATAATTCAGTTGGACCTCAATTTTATCGACAAAGTTTTCTTATACCCTCCAGCCACCGAAGTAACCCAAATCGACTTCGTGGATGCATAGAAAGAGTATGACAAAGACCTTGAGAGGGCAAAAAAAGTGATAAATTACAAGTGGCTAAAGACCCCTAGGACTGGCCTCTCTAGATGGTTGAAGAACTTCCTAAGGAGTGATTTCATCGAGGAAGTCGATGACCTGATCACCCTTCTTAGCAGAGTACGGGGCCTCCCGTATTCTTCACAATTCCATGAATGGATGTATCCATCCATTAAAATCATCCTCCAGGGCAAGCAAACTATCTTTTGGAGGGAATGAATCAGCAATGCCATTCACAAATAGTTGACCAGGGTACAGACTTCCTTTAAATTCTACATGACTTTGTACCTGGTCTACATAGCTACTGTAATATGGTCTTTCCTGGGATTGACTACAGAAGGGGATAGAAAGACCACCCCAGTCTACTCATATTATTCTTAGCTAATGCTTTAGGGGTTGACACATCATTTAAGGAGAGTAAATGATGCATTCTTTGCCATGTTTTTGTGTCTCTTCGATCCTCAGCTAGAATAGAAGAGAATATCAGACGAGGCTTGGGCCGCGGTAAATGGTTATGGCTGTATGTTCCTCTAGTTCCACACTTTCTATTATCTTTAGGTTGGTTTTTACCAAGGCTACATTTATAAGCTCCCCAGGTTCCCTTTAGACAAGTTAGTTCTAATGGAGCTTTGTCGACAACTAGCTATCGTTCATAAGAAATAGATGGAACTTAAGAGACCTGGTTTCAAGTTTTTGATCTAAATTGGCAGGTTTTCAGTTGCTACAGCAACCAAAGCTAAGGTCATGGAAATAGAAATGTAGATGGTTACCATCAAGCCATTTAAGAGATAGGATAAATTTGACTACAGGGGAGTCAAAGAGAAGATTAGAAGAAAAACTCAGTTCCACGAACCTATGATTGAGGATATCTGGGTGGACCTGAGGATGGCCAAAGAGATAAGGAAAATGGACTATTGCCATCTAACATTGGAGTAGATAGAATACCTCGAGCTTGCATAGATCCCTTCTGGTTTAATCGATGATGGGAACATCATAAACAACAGATATCTAGTGGAAAAAGTTGTTGGTTCCCCTCTTCCTCCAATTTAGTGGTCTCAAAAGGAGCTGACTTCTCTGAGAAAAAGATTTGAACCAATATTGGCTAACACCAATGATTGGTTAGCAGCCAAATGGATCACCCTAAAAGAATTTATTACGAGTTCAAAGGCTGACTACCATGCAGAATTGAAGAGGAAGGCAGAGAAAAAGACTAAAAATAAGGGTGACATTCCTTCTCCTTCTAGGCCTCACAAGCCTAGGATCATCTTTGTGTCCAAGAATCCTAAGACTGCACAACGGCCTAATATAGTAGCCAATGGAACCAAAGAACAAATCCCTAAGGCACAGGCAGCTCAGCCCATGGAGACAGAGGATCAACCTTTAAAACAACCAAGTGTTGGGTCTCCACTCTCACCAGGACAAGCACAGTAGATCTAGAGCGCCTCTCATTCTCCCTCTCAATCTCTCATGGTGCCCATTTTTCCTATCTCCCCAATTAGTGTCCCCTCTTTCAGAGCTGCTTCTTCTTCCAGGGTTGTATTTAGCAATCCTCAAGGTCCTTCTAGAGGTTCCCCTCACTCTTCTAGATCCATTCCAAGTCTATCATCTCCTTCTTCCAACCTACCAGCAAGCCCTGCACTTGAGCCAGAATTAGTAGTTGGTATAGTTTCACCAGTTACTCTGACTATGACTACTATCACCACTAGTAGTGTGGAAGCTGCTATAGTGACATCGGTAGAGGCAACTATTGTTACAATAGGTACTTCTCTCCCACCTTGGATGTCTGCTTTCACACCAAAAAGGAAGAAAATGGCCATCTCCCCAGATGAATTTGATTTTGGCAAGATAGTGCCGGCAAAAGCAAAGGCTCCTAAAAAGCCAAGAATCCTCTCCAAGTTGGTCGAAGAAAAGGGGCAAAAATTTCTAGAAATTACCAAGCCTCCACAAGATGCAACCCTTGAGGGTTTTGAGATGAGCAGCTATTCCATCTCTCATGTTGAACTTGGAAAACTTACTCACGAAGGTGAGAAGAGCGATCGTTAGTCAGCTATGGACATTATGGTCCAAAAATTAGACAGAGAGAAAGAGATGGACTATTATAAAGCCAAAGTAGAGCAGTTGATATCAGTAATCAAAAGGTTCACTCTTCCTCCTGAAGCAGCAACTCCAGAGGCCTTCTCAGTGGATGACTTAGTCATTCAAAAAGCAGAAAAGACTTATTTAAAGGGGAAAGTCCAGGAGGACTATATCGAAAGAATGCATACTTAGGGAGTTTCTTTGCTTATAAAAGTGGTAGAAAGGACAGGTAAAATGAAGAAAGTAAGAACACAGGTAGATGACTTCATCTCCCACATTTCTCAAGAGATTGACAGGTTGGAGAAAGATCTCGGCAGATGGAAAGAAATGAAAAATCTCAAAAAGAGCACCCTGATGTCTATCGGTGTCATCTCCATCAAGGACTCCTATGTTGAGATCAAGGAGTCACTGACCTTCAGAATATAGGTACTCAAAGACTTAATTGATGATCTTAAAGCTTTCAAGGAAGCCAGTGAGAAGAGTGATCTGAGCCTACTGAACAAGTTAGAAGAGCTGCCATGTGACCTAACCTCTAAGGACCATCAGTTCCTTCTGGCAGAAGAGATGATTCAGAGTTTCATGGAGATGATTCAGAAAGATTTTGAAGAGAAATCATTCTCAATGTCTTCAGCAGACAGCATTCTAGATGCTCAGTTAACTTTGGATAATCTAAAATCGAGGTTAACTGGCCATGCTAAAGCCATCATAACATTGAAGGATGCATTGATCAGAGTGAGAACCATCTCCAAGAACGCAGTTGCACCAGATAGCATAGGAATTCAGGCATCTATCTCCATGTATGATGCTTATTTGAAAAAGTCCAGTGGCAAGAATTGATTCTCTCTCCCCTTCTTTCCTCTTCTATCCTTATGCACTTCTATTTTGTGCAGAATGCATGCAATTTTGTAATATGTAATTACATGTAAAAAGTTCAAAAAAAAATCTAAAAAGTCAAAGATGAGTCATCTTTGACCAAGATATTTTGTATATTTTATTATTTTCTATTTTTGAGGATTTTCCCCCTATATATAGTGGAGACCTCATTTGTAAGGGATCTTGAAAAATTTAATAGCAAATACTCTGCTCAAATTGAAGCAACTTTTGAGACTTTGTGATCAAATTTATAAATCATATTTTGTTGAATGAATGAGAAGCAGGTTATTTCAGACTTTGTGTTGAGATTGTCTGTGTTATTTAGGAAATAGTTCTTATGTCCTTTTTCTTGGTAATATCTTATTCATCTGATTTAATAAGCAAAGTGGGTGTGTTTATTTTATCTAAGGGTGTTTCTAGAGGGTAGAAGATAGACTTTATGCTACTTTTATCTTTGAGATTCAGTTACTTTTTGTAGTTTCAGGTGCAGACTTTGTGTTTCATTTTACTCTATGATTGTACTTGTTCCGGATTTGTGAAGAAGCTATGGAAGACTTTGTGCTGGCGTGAGCATTCTTGTGACTTTTTTACTTCAGGGGATTTCTTGCTCTCTGTTTAATACCATTCCTGAAAGAAGAGGAGTGTTGTTAACGATAGACCAAGATTTTCCTTCTTTTATTCCTTGTACAGTACCTCTGAAAAAAGAGAGGTAGATGGTTTTATACCACCCCCATGTGTTATTTTTTACTTAATTCTATATCCAGCACGTAAGTATTTATAGGGAACCTCCCCATGATGAGAGGAGAGATTTAATTTGTCTAGATTTGGTAAACCCATACTATTCATTGTGTAAATCTCCCTATGTTGTGGCTGATATCCCCATTTTGTCATCAGTTAGTTGATGACAAAATATTCACCCAACAAATCCCAAAGCACAAGCAAAGGTTAGTAGATCACTTATTAATATTTTTAAACAAATGAAAATGTTTAATGTGAGTGTGTTAATGTAGGACATGTTCTCCATGCCTTGTTAGGTAGACATCCTTTAAGAAGGATTGTCAAAGGTCAATGTTGCAAACAAACCACTAAGGAAGGAAAATGTGGTCATTAATGATGCAACCAAAGGACCAAATTAATGGAAATTAGGTAAAGTAGTCATGTATCCTCCCTTCTATCTTTTAGTGATCATTGGCAACCCTCTAGTGCATAATTGCTTAGTGGATAGTGGGGCTAGTACCTTGGTAATGCCAAATTCCATAGTTGATTAGCTTGGTCTAAAATATGAACCATATTCCAAAATATTACTATAACTTGATAGATCATTTACAAAGCCATCTATCATAATTAGAGACCTCAATATGACCCTGCACACTTGTCTTAGTGTCTCAATGGCTCAAGATGTATTGATCTTGGATGTTTCTCCTCACTTTACACTATGTCTATCTAAGTAGTTCACTATGAAAAATGGAAACTACCTTGCATTAGATTGGTCATATATGACATTAAAAACAAGGTATGGGGCCAAAGTGACAATTAAAGTTGAGCTCAGTACACAATTCCACATAGAGCTCTATGGACTAGATAATGAAAACATTAATTGCACCATCAATGATGAAGATGAATTTGCAATGGGGTAGGATTTTAACACTCATCTAGAAGAGGTACTAGACATGTTCCTAGATGAACTATGGAATGAAAGATAGTTGTTGGACCCTTTAAAAGGTGTTGAAGAAAGGGACTTGGGTGTCTACTATTTGCATGAATAAATTCAACCCATGAAATCCTTCATGAGGCCTCAAAAAGATCCTAGTGGTCTATGGAATTTGTTATTTGATGGTTCATGGATCAAGCATGGGGTGGGTATAGGTGTTATGGTAATATCCCCTTAAAATTATAAGTACTTATCTTCATATAGGTTTTAATTTAGTTATTCTTGTAATGTAGTAGAATATGAGGGTCTCATCTATGCCCTTCAATATGATAGTAAGAGAATGATAAAGCAATTACATGTCTATGGGGATAGTGAATTGGTTATACACTATGTTAGAGGTCAAAATATCACTAAGAACCCTTTAATGAAGTTCTACAAACATAGAGTGTGTGGCCTAATTGAGGACTTTGAAGCCCTTAACATCTAATCAATGCCAAGGGACCAAAATCAACATGCTAACAGACTAGTAGCTATGGGGGCCAATTTTGATTCCCTAATGAATTAAAAAGAACCATTGTGCAACCACATGTCAAATTGGTAATAAGACCATCATTTCTAGATAATGAAGCTCATTGGTATGTCTTTGAAAATGATAAACAGATTGCATGTTTCTTACATCAAGAAACATAGTTCTCCTTTATCAACCAAGGAAAATTGTAGCATTAGTATGAGGAGTAGATTGTCCAATTAAGGTCCAATAAGCTTCCTAAAGGGCTAGTCACCCTAGAAGGTCTCTTTCATTAAGGGGACCATATAAAGAAGGATAAACCAGTGATGGTGACTAATGAAGATAACTATGTGAGAGTTCTTATCTTTAAAGATAAGCTCCTCAATCTTGGAAAGATAAGTACTAAAATTGAAAAGCATGATTTTATAGAGCTTTGTAAAGAATATGCAAACATCTTTACTTGGAAATATAGTGACCTAAGGGGATTTGATCCTAAATTGGCCTAACACACTATAGAGTTAGAGGATAATACCAATCCTATTAGGTAGAAGTAGAGGCCCATAAAAAACATTGAATAGCTCATGAGAAAGGAATCACTAAGCTTGTTTAATCTAGGATCGTCTTCCCAATTAAGCACTCCTCATGGGTAGATAATCTAGTACCTATCAAGAAGAAGAATGGGGAGATCAAAATATGTGTGGAATTTAGGGATCTTAATATATAATCTTTGAAGGATCACTACCCTCTACCATCCATGGAACAAATGCTTCTATTAGTTATTGGTTTAGAATGCTTCTCTCTCCTAGATGGCTATTCAGGTTATAACCAAGTGCTAGTGAGAAAGGAAGACCAATACAAGACTACCTTCACCACCAAGTGGAGCACATTTAATTACCAAAAGATGTCTTTTGGATTATCTAATGTTGGGGAAACCTTTCAAAGATAAATGGACATAGCCTTCTAAGGAATATTAAATTAGAAGGTACTAGTCTATTTAGATGACATCATAGTCTTTTCTAATAAAACTAGTGAGCACATGGACCATCTAAGGCTAATATTCATGAGATGCAAAAAGTATGGGATCTCTTTAAATCTCAAAAAATGTGTGTTCTCATTGCATGAAGGTAAGTTATTGTGTCAAATTATTTATAAATAGTTATTATATATTATACTTGATAAATTAAGTGTTATCTTAGTCTTATCCTTACCAAAGGATAAGAAGGGGATACAAAGCTTACTTGGAAAGATTACCTTTATGAGAAGGTTCATACTTAGTTTTTCAAACCTATCACCACCATGATAAATAAATATAATTTTTTTCTTGGTATAATGAATGTAAGGTAGATTTTTAGGCCATCAAGTAGGCCATTACTTAGGTCACCTCACACATAAATCTATATTTCTCCAAGGACTTCATCTTGTACACATTTGCCAATGTTGACAACATATCAACTATGATTATGTAGAAGAATGGCAAAGGAATAGAGTATCCAATTTCATTTTTTAGTCAAGGGCTAGAAGGATATGAGGTGAGGTATAATTTCAGTGACAATCAAGTTATTGCATGCTTGAGAAGCTTCAAGAAGTTTAGGCCCATGCTTTCCAACAAAAGGATGTATCTTATGGTGTCTCATACTAGAGTTAGGGACTTCCTCTTTAATATGGATTTAAATGAGAAGAGAGTAAGATGGATCACAAAGGTCATGGAATATGGCATACAAATCAAAGTCACAAATCTGGTCAGGGGCAAGTACTTTTGTGAGCACATGGTAAATGACCTCTAAGAAGACAAGGAATCTATTTTGGTGACCCAAGATAGCTCAAAAGAAGGTGCACCTCCACTTTAAAAGAGCTAGCTAAAATATATGGATCACTTCTTGACAATAAAATAATGCCCCTAAGGTTTGGATAAAATGAAAAAAATGTATATCAAGCTTTAATTTATAGCTTATGAATTAGTTTATGTTGTTCTTTTTATAAAGGATCTCAATGGGGTACTCCTTAGGTGCATAGATGATGACCAAGTGACCAATATATTGGAGAAACAAAGGTAATTAGGTTTGGTTATTACTAGCCAAATATTTTCAAAGATGCTCATGTATGGGTTAGAAAATACTAGAAGTCCTCCCTCTTTACAAGAAAATATAAACTAGTAGCCCTCCCACTCAATCTTATTTAGGTAGAGAAACATTTTATGAAATGGGGGTTAGACTTCATAGGGATGATCAATCCACCATCAAGTGTATGGAATAAATGGGTCTTCACTACAACTGACTACTTTACCAAGTGGGTAGAAGCCATTACTTTGAAAGAGGCTAGTGAAGGTGTAGTTTTGGACTTCTATGACAACCTTGTGAATAGGTTTGGGGTCCTAGCCAACATAATTTTAGATAATGCATTATAATTTCTTGGTATGAAGATAAGTGAGTGGGATCTCAAGCTAGGCATCTACCTCAACACCTCTTCCAACTACTATCCTCAAGGAAATGGTCTAGTAGAGTCTAAAAATAAGAATTTGTTAAGGATCATGAGGAGGACCATGGAAGAGAAATAGAGAACATGGCATACTAAGCTCAATATAGCCTTATAGTTTGATATATTCACTCTTAAAACTACCATTGCCAATTATATATTTGTTCTTATGTATGGAACAAAATCCAAATTTTATATCTCTCTTGAGTTACATGTATTAGAGTTAACCCACCAACTTGAGTTGATGGAAGAGAAGCCCATGAATGTGAGGATGATAAATCTCATGGAGATAAAGAAACCAAATACCTTGTTATAAAAATTTTGGAATCACATCAATATTAGGTCAAAAATGTCTTTTTTAATAGAGTTATAGCAATAATCTTCAAGGAAGGGGACCTAGTCCTTAAATAAGGCAAAACTAGGCAACCATACCAAGTGTGACAACTTGTGGAGTGGTCCTTATTTGATTCATAGATGTAAATCACATAATGATTTTTAGCTTACTCAATTGGATGGAGAGGTATTACCCATCCCAATCAATGTAATTAATTTAAATCTCTATTATTGAATTTAATTTCATCTATTATAATATATTATACACGTTAGAGTAGCTTTTATGCTTTCCTCTAAGTGCCTTGTGCACATTTCTTTTCTAATATGTGTTTCCTTTTCAATAAGTACCTTGAGTACTTTTTTTTTATATTTATTTTGATCTTGTTTCTTCAAGAAACATTCTAGATAGGGATAACCTTGTTTTATCTTCATGATTAAGTGATGGAAGACTAGGGATTCCATATGCCTAATGGACCAATCAAGGAATATGATCTAGGTTCTCAAATTAGGGTAGGCATGCTTCTCTACAAGTCACCAAAAATATTAGCCAATTTTAGAACACAAACCAAGCTTATGCCTAGATAGACTAGGTTGCTAATGGATGAGAAGATGATCAAACATTTTGGATAGGAATGAGTGGTCCAAGGATCTGATTTTACTCACAAAGATTTTGAAACAATTTAAGTTCATTTAAAGTGTAATTTTTATAATTTATAAGGAACATGTATAAAGTGTTTAATATACCATATGGTATGTCAATCATTCTTGTAATTAGTATGGAAGTACATAGCATTTATCTAGTTCTTCATTGTGTTCATATACACATTTTGGGTCTAGTGGCAAAGTTTTTGACTAGGTAATTTATTGACATTATCATTACCACATGTAGATGTGTCAAGGATAATTAGTCACATGGTTCTAATCACATTAGTCCTAAGAACATACGTGCTAAGTTTCAATTTGTTTGATGAAGCATAAAAGAAGATATGAGGGTTTAAAGTTGGCCTCCCAAGCAGTTTTGCTAAGTTTCCATACTTTGCCAATTTGCAAAGGAGCTCAAATAGAGTTGAATGAGCATATTGATGTAATTTTATCTTTCACGTGTAATATTATTATGATAAAATTATCATATGGGTTTGTTTATCTTAGTCCTTAGTTACTATGTGCTAAGTCTTAGGTCATCTAATGAAGTGCATCAAAAGATATGCATGTGCAAAGTCAACCTCCCAAGTAATTTGACTATGTTTTCTATGACAGGTATTTAGACATCATGAAAAACACATAGATCAACTCACTTGAACATTTTATAGACACACTTAGAAATATCCTAAAACTAGTGCATTAAATGGGTTTAATCTTTGTAGTATCAATAATATCTCTTATAATTTTGGTGCCTCCATGACCTTTTTGCATCTAGATCTAAGCCTTCAAAGTGGGTCAAATAATGGGAGATGTTTGTGTGAGATTAAATAAAAACCAACCTTTTTTAACATTAATTTGTTGATTATGTAAATATTAATGGTAGTCGCATGAATGTCATTTGATAGGAGCATGGATGTCAGTTTTAAGCTCATGAAATAGCCATTGGTTTTCAAATAGTGGGTCCCAACAAATCTAATGGTTCATATTGCATCAAAAATATTGATCTAGTGGTATAAGATGAGTCAAAAAATCAATGATTTCAAGATATTGACAAATGGTGTAAGTGATGAAGCTGATAAACTAACATTAGATCCTAAAACCAAATGTGGGACTACCAAGTGGCACCATCTTGAATAGAGATTGACAAGTCAAAGGCAGATTAACAACTCATGGTCATTCATACCTAGAAAGATAAATGGTGTGAGAAAATTCAATAATTCAATAGGATATATGGGAATAATTAGAGAAAATATAGTTTCACACAATTTGATTAGCCTGAGATAATATCGAAGACAAATAAAAATAAAGGTTGAGAAGCCAAGGTTAGTTTTTGATAGAAGCAAACATAGGCATTACAGGGTCATCCTGCTACCACTAAATCTTGATTGAACATAATTAAAAGTCCAAATCTAAGAAATAAATTATTAAAAATATAAAGGTACCCAAAATAGATCTTAATATAGATGTATGGTTTGACATTTTATAGCTTTCAGGGTTCATCTGTGACTATGTTCACCATTCTTAAAGGAGGACATGTGTATAAAATGAACTCTTGGTTCTTGAAAAGATAGAATGGGTTCATTTTGACCTATTATAATACAAAAAAGGGATATATATTCTATATTTCCATATTTATATGTTAGCTATAATAAAATAAATAATCTTAGATTGGTTTTCTATCTATAAGATGGACCTATGATCCAAACATGGAGATAGAATAGATAGGTGATTAATGTAAAGGGTCCTCATCTTTCAGCATAGCCATATTTTTGACAAATAGCTACCTAAAATACACAAATCCTTGTTTCTATCATATTTATGAGAATGAATTTTTATCTTCAAGTGAGAGAAGGTGTTAAAGATCAAAGAAAAGGTTTATTGTTGGGAATTATGACTAGGGGCATTTAATTCATTCTCAATGCCTTATGGGGTTTTTCAACTTGGTAAGCCATGTGTAGTGTCCTAATTGATGAAAAATATGTCAAGGCTTTCATTGGATAAGGAGAAAAAGGTGGTAGTTAAATCTCAATTAATGACCCAAGATGGTGTGTTCCCTCTCTAATGATGTGCTCCCACATTCTTTCTCTCTCTCTTCTCATGTATATCCTAGTCTCATTCTGATTATAGGGTTCTCAAATCTTATAAATTATCATTATTTTCTAGGACAAGGATAATAATTGAGACTCTTGAAAAATTATGCTCATTTGATATGGTTAAACCCTATCAAAATTTTATAAGAACCACCTTCTGAAGTAATAGGATCAACTCTTTGCCTATCTCTTATCTTTAATAAATGTTTAGTATGCTTGTGTATGGTGAATTTTTGAAGGAGATTATTCTTATTTTACTATCCTTCTACTTGCAAGTCTAGATTAGCTCTTTACTTGGAACCTATTTTATGAAACATTAATGCAAATAGTGAGATTGTGAGATTGAATAAGCCATCGTTATCCTTTGATGATCTAGTGTGTGTTTAAGATTGTATGAGAATCCATTTAACTTTGGTGTATCATGGTTTTATCCCTATTAGATGCATTTATCTTATTTATAACCCTTTTCCATGTGAAGCATTAGTTTAGGTGAGCATCAAGAGGAAACCATCCTTCTGTGGAGGTCCAACCCCATTATAGGTGACCCATAGCCTGGGGTTGTTCCCATTGTGTAGCTCAATTGGATGGAGCCTAATTAACTCTCTCCACAGGTGAAATTTTTCCTAAAATAGTAACCAATTTTGTATTATTTATAAATTTTACCCTTTTTGAATATGATCCTATATCATTATGGATTGATTAACTAATTTCTATTGTATAGGGTCCTTATTAGCAATTATCTATTGTATATACTTTTTCAATTCCAACCATGAATCTATGTGATGACCATCAATTTTATGGTATTCACAATAGTATCTAGATATCCTTATTGGATGTAGAGGAAGTAGTTTGATCAACTTATTTATAATCATTTCCCTTAGTACATTGAACTCTTATTGGAACCTATTAATAATAAAAATTGTCATCTTAATGAATTGTCCCTTTCTTCTATGGGAAAGGTTAATATGGAATTGTACTAGTCTAATAGTAAAGGTTTAATAGGTCACAAAGGATCTAAAAGATGTGTAAGGGGGTTTAAATATTCTAGGAAATAACAAGTACACCAAATACTAATCAATACTTCATTGTAATTGTATAAATTAATATTATCTTTAAGTCTGAAGGAAATTGATGTGAACATATAATCAATCCTATTTGACATAAGATATATGATTAATATATTCTCTTGAAGGAAAGATTTTTGTTCCTTATAAATATTTATGTTTCACTCAAATGATTTGAAATATTCACATTTCACTTAGAAAACATCAAAATAAAAGAAACACAAAGCCTTAAAAAATAAAAATAAAATATTAAAATGAATGCCTAAGAAATTTTTTTAAATAACATTTAACATAATCACACAAGAACTAAATATGAAACAACAAACAACTAAAATAGAATTAAAAAACTAACTTAAATCTAAATCTAAGCTTAAATCTAACCTAGAAATAAACTAAAATAAAAGATTCAATAATCTAAGGAAAACTTAATCTATTCTAATGTAAAAGTAAACTTATAACAACAATTAATTATATTCTAATAATTAAATTAATTCTAAACATAAATAATAAAATAAATGCATAATTTAGAGAATACAACTTTAAGATTTACTATAAAACAATTAAAGAAAATATAACTAATTAAGAAAAGATAAAGGATTTAATAAACACAAAATCTAGGCTAACTAAAGATTAAACTTAAGAAGATAATTTAATTAATTAAAATTAAAACTAATTACTTAAAATAAACAACATGAAAAATAAGTAATATAATATAAATATAAATAAAATAGAAGATTTTGATTCTTGAAAAGAGAGTCATCTTAGCAAAGATGAAGTAAAATTTACTGAGAAATAAAATATTCAGTGCATAAACCCTTGATATAATAACCAAAAAAATCTGAATGGATTAACAATATTTCGCATACAAAAAAGTATTGAAGTCAAGTAGTTTGGATTTTGCTCATATGATTACAGATATGAAATCATCACAAGATATTAAACCTAATAGATTAAAGATAATAATTTCATAAACTAAACAATGAAATATGCATATACTTATTCTAATTAAGAATATTCCTTAACCATCAGAGAATGTGTTCTTGATCTATCTACAAATGTTACTTTATCTCAGAGATGTTGCACATTAAAAAGTATTATGATGAACTTCAAATTAAATTAGAGTCTTCAAAATATCTGTGTAATGTTCCTTCCTTCAAATGTCACTTTGATCATATTTTATAATCCTCCTCTAAAAAATGGTTGACGGATAAGTTATAACTAACTTTGGTTATTTATTAGTTAAGTCATAATTGACTATAAATAAGTCAATTAAATTTTATTTATAACTTAACTTAGTGTAAGATAATAAAATAATTATTAAGATCAAAATAAATATTAATAGAATAAATGGGATAGAATCTAATTGGTTAGGGGGTCTTAGACATCACAAACATTTAAATAAACCTATTATGAAAACACATTTAAAATAACATAAGCTATTTAAATGAAAATTACTACATCTAATGTTTAACCATATGCACTATCCATAAGTTAATGTATTCCACATACATACATACATACATACATACATACATACATACATACATACATATATATACATACATATATATATATATATATATATATATATATATATATATATATATATATATATATATATATATATATATATCTATGTGTGTGTGTGTGTTTGTGTGTGTGTGTGTGTCTATATATATATATATATAGTCAAACCACTATGGAAACATTGTCAAAATAAAGTTTTTAATAATATTAAAACATATAAAGTATTTGAAAAATGTGTTAAAATACCATAATTAAATGTCTCTCCAAATTTGATTCCTCATCAGAATATGAAAGAATTTTTATCAATAGATAACCCTTATCAGTTAAACACTCTATTTAATCCATGATGGTAGTCAAAAACATAATTATCTTGACAACACCCTCATTATCTTTATCATCCAATTCCAACTTAACCTTCTTTGCTATCTGAGTGGTGGTTGGTGACACTGAGGGATGTATCTCAACTTCTATAGCTCAAATGCACTGACCTTCCTTCTTCTAGAAACTGATGAGAAAATTATTCAAGATTTAATTTTGAGAAAGTTTCAATCAGATTCACAAGTTCATGATATGGAATTTTATGATTGAGGGGAACTAAAGCATAAGAATATAATTTAAAAACTTGTAATTTATTTTTAGTCAAAGGGTCATGATGTCAAGGAGAGTGATGATAAATTAAAATGTCTCCAAATTATAGGGCTATTTGTATTTTCTAAGTTAAAACACTTAGATTCCTGTGTATGTGAGGATGAGTTCTCAAATATGGTCTTCTCAATCCTTAATTTACTAAATTATTTATAGGATTAAAAGGCAAGGTATCCATAACATCACAAAAAGTAGGATCTAAAGCATCAAAGTCAATAGACATTTGAGTTCCTCTATTTAAGGGTCTAGGGAAAATCTTACTAGGCTTTGTACCTCCATAATACTAGATTTTCAAAGTAGAACTATGAGAAGATGAATCTTCTCTATTCCAATTTTGATCATTACTTCACACATTACCATGAGAATATTAGAATTAGGTGTCCACCCTAAAATTTATGAAAGACAAAACAAGTAAAAACCCTGATTACTTACTTGCAATGAATATATTCTGAATGATATATTGAACACATATAACACCATTGAAAAAATTTGACCCCAAGTCAAATTTGGGTCAACCCCTAATATTTTTAAATTTTAGATAAATTTGCATATGTCCTATGGGGTCATCTATTGTCCTACATGTCTCAGTTACCCTTTCCCTAGTCTTTGCTGAAACCCATCCTCCTTGTACTAGCTTAGTCAACCAAAGTCAACATTGGTAAAACCTAGTCAAAATGCCAAATTGTATTTAAAATGTCCTAAAATTGTCTTTGAAATGTTTCAAGGTGTCTTCAAGGCACAAATTGGCCATTTTCTAGGTTTCATGTGGTAAAGGGGTCATTTGGCCACTTTTCTAGCTAATTAATTGACTTGTATGGATGGTGGGAGTTTAAAAATATGTCATCAAGGTGGATATAAATGTGGATAAGGGAAAATCATGTCATAATCAGTTAGGTGATAGTTAGAATTTTTTTTATGATCAATAAATGGTAGTTTTTCCTAAAAAGTAAGAGTTTTTAGACACTTGTATGGACTTCTCAAGTTCACCACCAATTGAAAATGTGGTGGAGTGACTCTTCACCTCCCCACAAGTCATTTACATATCTGGTTTGTATGGAAAATGCAAAAAATGTCTTTCTATGACTTATTTTCCTTCATTTTCCATTGGCAAGCCAAGGAAGGGTAAATTCAATCACTTGTTATGGGTCGTATAGGTAGAATTGGAAAGGGTACTTCTATGGGTGTATTTTAATTTGAGTGAACTTAATTTCAATAATATTAACATGAATATTGGTGCCTCTTCCTTCATGAATTATCACTAACATTCCAAATAGTTCTTTTATGGATTTACAACCATGAGGGGGTCACTGTTTGAGCTTGTCTTAGTTTTTATTGATTTGGTTTGATATATTTATTTGTTGAAAGTGTTTATACATGATTATAAATCTATTACCATGCTTCTTTTGGTTTTGGATAATTCGAATTCCTAATAAAACCTCTTCTAGGCTTGTACATGCTTGCAAACTATCTATTTTGCATTCACAACCATCTAACAAGTTTTTACCTCCAACAAGGGTCTGATATACATGAATAATGAGCTTATCAAGTCATGAAGGGTTCACATGAAGTTTTGGAGGTGATATAGTGATTAGAACCCATTGTAAAAACATCAAGATGAAGATGATCAATCCAAAGGTAAGAGACTTGATTTTGGGGACTAAGTCTCTAAAGGAACAAAATAGAGAGATTTTTTTTCTGTCTCTTGAAGATGGGTGGGTGGATAATAAGTAGATACCACTTAAGTAATTTTTTTATTTGTCTCATAAAGAAGGAAAAGTTTGTAAAGTTTAAATTGTGGATGAGAAGGTAGGTAAGTGTTTAATATCTCCAAAGTTACCCTAAAAAAAACTCACTAAAAATATATAGTGATTCCTACAAGCATGTGAGGGTCTGAGAATCACCTTGGTCATCTCAAAGAATAAGTCCAAATGAAACCCTACTTTGCCAACATCCTTAGTAATATTGAAAAAAAATTGGATGTCAATATCATGGAATGGAAGGTTAATTCAAATACTACATGGTTTCAAGGCACACCTATAGGTTTCTAAATCCCAAAGATCCACCTATAGGTGTTAATAGTTTTTGGTAGTTAGGTAAGATGAGGAGTTTTAACTGGTTAGGCTTAGATTTATTTTACTTTGTAAAGTAAATGGAGAGAAGTGTCAATAAAATTGAGACATATTTGAGGTCAATAAAATCCTTTTCTCATTATTACCTAAATTAAGACCTCAAGACTCACCTACAGGTAGGGGTTAAGAAAGTAAACACAATCTTGAACTAGCAAAGCCACTAATAGACTTGGTAGTCCTAAAGATTGTCCAATGGATTAGAATGAATTTAAGGGGACCTGTGATGATTCCAAAGAGGCTCAATCCATTTGATAAGATGTTCATATACCCTTTATAGACCATGATAATCTAAGAGGAAAGCAAATAGGGTGTTCTAAACCATGTTATAGGCTATGTTAAAGCCTGTAAATTTGTAGATGAGGACAAAAAGATAGGTAAAAAGAGTAATAAAATGTTTTAATACCTACATTTAATAATTATGTAACTTCAATAACCTTCCTAGTACTATGTTATATCTTAGAGAGGCAATAAATTACAAAAACATAGTCCTTCTCCCTCTAACCCTACAGGTAATTTCTTAGAAAACTCAATCATGAGTTTAGACTAGTTTGAGGGTCACCCCTTAGATTCAGGAGCTAAAAATTGGTAGAGGTAATCCTAATGACCTAGTATATCATATAAAATAATGGTTTTATAAGATCAACAAGCGAATTTTCCCATATTTTGTCTCAGATAGGGGCCACTTTTCCCTTGCACAGACCTTGCAAAGTTGGAAAATATGGTCAAAACGATGCACCAGAAGTAAAGGAATGTTTCCAGGAATGTTTGGTGAGTTAAATCACAACTATTAACATAAATTAAAATATATGTTAGGGTTGGAAACCATACAATATTTTTGTAGATACTAGGTTTACAGGTGTAGCCAATTGTGCTAGTAATAGGTCTAATACTAAATAGAGGGACATTCTTCATTTTAGCATTTGGGAAGTCATATAATGTATTTTTCCATTTGTGTCAAATCATATTTGGGGTGTTTAAGATATACAAGGAAATAAAATCATCAAAAAATATATAGACTCCATTAGTCTAACTACAGACTCCTACAACAAAACTATAGACTCCATTAATCCAGCTACCGAGTACATATCAGTTAGGGAAAATAAGGATATGCTAAGTTTAAGTGTCCATAAAGGTATAATAAGGAGTGATAATAGTTACATATGATGATTATTCTTATGAAAGAGGATAAAAATTATTTATAAAACTTCCAATATAAATAGAGGATTCCTTGTAACTTTCTCTTATCAGTGCAAAAGAGACACTTGTCCCTAGTCAGTTTTGGAATGCCCAATGAAGGCTAATGATTAAGGTAGTTTCATGGAAGGTGATTGAAGAGATGTTATGCCAATTTTGGAAAAGGATAATTGTTTGTAAGTGACACATATGTAAATTAGTTTTTAACTCTTATTACACTTCACCTCTATGCATTGTAACTGGTTTCCACCTTTGGACACATGTCCTTATGCCTCTTTAACTTCTATCTTCTCTCTCTCCTTCCAAATTTTATAAATTCAAGCCATTTTGGCTTTGTAAGGGATTCTAAGTCTTGGTATGGTGAATCCCTACCAAAAGTGTACCTTTATTAGCACTTAAGATAATGATAAGTAAGTTGGTTATACTATAAGTCCATTTGCACTGTGTGTTGAAGTGATCCATCTTGAATGTCAAGTATAGATTAAGTTCATCTTGTTTTCATGAAATCCTTAAATGTGTTTCTGGAACTGACTACTCTCCTGATATGTTTCATGAAGTGTATGCTACTGCAATAGACTCTTGAAGTGTGTATGAGTTTGGTAGTGTCATATCTGACCTTCCCTTAACTTAACTTCATTTTTTGAGCTGTTATTTGCCTTCATGAGAAACAATAATGTTAGGGCTATAAATTAATGGTGTTGACACTAATTTTGTTGTCTTAGTTCATTATGCAAATTACAAGTGTATGAATGGAAGCAAATCTTGATGTAACACCTCCTAGTTTAGGTTTGATTTATGTATCTTTCTCTCCCATTTCACCCATAATAGGTAGTTTTAGTAGCATAAGCACATGAAGTCATATATAGGGAGCTAGCCCTTAAAATATAGAGGTTTAATTCCACTGTAGGTTCCCCACACACCTAGAAGTATTCCCATGTTGGACAAATATTGAAGAGGCTTGAACAACCTCTTCTAGGGTGCAAGATTTGGAGACAATAATTTTGGCATGCCAAGTGGGACAAGGTCTAAATAATAGTAATATTTTTGGCGTGTCTTTTCTCTTATTAGATTTTGGAAGCATCCAAGCAAGTACCAATAGTGACTCCAAATGATTTTATAGTTGTAAGCAACCCATGTATCTATTGTTAAAGATTTTGATCAATTATTGTCTTTTCATGTGAATTATGAAGTTGATATGGATGGTTATGAGGAGAATCCTTACCATACACCTCCATATGAACATTTTCATAACCATTTATATCCTTATCAATAGTACTATCAATAATACCATCCTCTCTATGAGTCATGATATTCATATGGTCAACCTAGTCCTTTTGCAAATGAGTATGTTGTTGTTGACCAATTGTATGATGCATATTTACTTCAGCCTTGTCATGAGGAGTCAAGCAACACCATTAGTTGGGAGGAAAAATATCAATATTTGAAAACCTTGATTGAAGAAATTAAATATCCCAATCATGTTGTCCAAGCCTATTACACCTCCCATTCTAAAATTATGTGGGTAGTTATGCCAAAGTTTCTAGAATTGGAAAAGCATATGAGTGTGCTAGATAAGTGTTGTGATGAAACTCTTGGTGGTCTTATGGATTAGTTAAGAGTTTCAGTTGGATTGTTAATGGAAATGTGGGGATATGTTGAGGAAGATAATAAATATGTCATTGGTGAAGGGTTTTTTATGGAAAAAGAGGCTTTTCAATGGTGGATTGATAGGTTAGAGAGATGGGACACCCAAGAAGCTATGAAACATGTTATAATTGTAAAAGAATCTCAAAAAAGCTATGAAGAGCCTCAAGAAGATGAGGAGGATAATGAAATATTGTATGAATTATATCTCCTTCCTATTTTTCATCCTATCTTACCTCTTCCTCAAGAACCCATTCAAGAAGTTTCACCCATCTCTATGACCATCCATGAACATCACACTCCATCCCCAACCCATAGACCTATATATATCTCTTCCACCATTCCTCTCCTTGAAGAAGAACCTATTCAATACTCAAAAGATACTACTAGTTCCAAGATTCCAACTTACGCCCAAATTGTGAAGTCTTGGGGAAAAAAAGAGGTTAAAGGAGAAGTCCATGAAGGAGCTGATGATATGGAGCAGTCAACAAAGATTTTGGGAGAGGAAGGCACTTTAATGGTAAGACAAGAAGAAGTAGACCTTGAATGGATTGATGGATTGTCATGCTTCATGGAACATGATGATGATCACTTTGAAACACAAGATGAGGAAGAGTTAATCATTAGCCAACATGATGTTACACAAGAAATTGATGATGCATCTCCACTTCATGAAGATCTTGAAAAGAGTTTTGAAGGAGATGTTGTAGTTAAACCTATTGAATATCATGAAGCACCTCCACAAGAAGAGAAAAGTAAGCATGATTCATCTCAAGAAGATCAAATTCATAATATTGATGAAGAGTACAAGGTGCCAAGAGAGGAAGTATGTTCTTAAGAACCTCTCACATGCATTCAACTGCTAGAACCACCAAATCTTGATGGAGACCTTACCTTTCAAAATGAATATAGCCTTGATGATGAAAATACACTTGAAATTGAGGTTGAAGTTGAAGATAAAAATGATTATAGAATCAATGGAAAACCACTTGAATCAAGGGATATGGCTACCATTAAAACCAATCAAGAAGAGTATGTTTCCATTAAAGACATGTTCTTGGCTATGGAACTAGATGAAACCAATGTAAGCACCATGGAAGGTGAAAAAGGCCTTAGAAAAATAAGGATAAATACTAAGTGGAAGCTTACACATATTTTTAGTCTATTTCAAGGAGATAATATGAAAATATTTCCTTTTGATCCAAGAGGATCAATTTTGTCTATCTAGTTTGTACACTTTAGAGTGTGTTTATATCAGTTTATTTTATCTTTCCTAAGTGCTTCATTACACAAGTGTGTTTCAGTTTTTTGTTTAGTGTGAGCCTTTGTTTGTGTTTGTGTGTGTGTGTGTGTGTGTGTGTGTGTGTGTGTGTGTGTGTGTGTGTGTGTGTGTGTGTCAAATATCTTGTTTCCCTTGAGCCAAAGTTTTGTCTAAGGCATAGCAGGCATGCCACCCCTAAGAATCACTAAGAATGTTTACCAAATTTGAACCCAAGTCAAATTTGGGTCAACCTATACTATTTTTAAATTTTATATAGAGTTTCATATGCCTTATGGGGTCATCTATTGTCCTACATGTCTCACTTACCCTTTCCCTAGTCCTTATTGAAACCCATCCTCGTACTGGCTCAATCAACTAAAGTCAACATTGGTCAAACCTAGTCAAACATAGTCAAAGTGACAAATTATATTGAAAATGTCCTAAAATTGTCTTTGAGTTGTTTCAAGGTGTCTTAAAGTCACAAATTGTCCATTTTCTAGGTTTCATGTGGTAAAAGGGTCATTTGGCCACTTTTGTAGCTAATTAGTTAACTTGTACAGATAGTAGGATTTACAAAATATGTCATAAAGGTGGATATAAATGTGGATAAGGTCAAATCGTGTCAAAATAATTTAGTTGATAGTTATAAGTTTGTTATGATCAATAAATGGCATTCCTCCCAAAAAATAGGAGCTTTTTGACACTTGTAGAAACTTCTGAAGTTAACCATTAGTTGAAAATGTGGTGGAGTGACTCTTAACCTCCCCATAGGTAATTTCAATATTTGGATTTCAAGGATAATGAAAAAAGGTCTAACTTCAAATTATTTTCCTTCATTTTTCATTAGCAATCCAAGGAAGGGTACATTCAATCACTTATTATGGGCCATACATGTGGAATTAGAAAGGGTACTTTTACAGGTGGATTTTAATATGAGTCCACTTAAATTATATAATAAGAAATTTTATATTGGTGGCTTCTCCTTTATGAACAATCACTAACACTCCAGATAGTTTTTTATGCATTTTTAACCATGAGGGGGTCACTATTTGAGCTTTTTAAAATCATGGTAATGTCTTCTAGGATTGTAAATGCTTGCCAGTTGTGTGTTTTTAATTCACAAACATATAACAACTTTTCACCTCCAACATGCATCTGATATACATGAAAAATGAGCTTAGAAATTCATGAAGGGTTCATATGAATTTTTGGAGGTGATGTAGTGCTTAGAACCCATTGGCCAGCCATCAAGATGAAGATGATCAGTCTAAGGGTAAGAGACTTGATTTTGGGTACTGAGTCTCTAACGAAAAAAAATAGAGAGCTCTATGTTTTTCTTGGTCTCTTGAGGATGTGTGGGTTGACAATAAATAGATACCACCTAAGTACTTGTTTTTGTTTCTCTCATGAATAATGATAAGTTTACAAAGTTTCAATATTAGATGAGAATTTGGGGAAGTGTTTAATATCTCTAAAATGACCCTCAAAAACACTAAAAATTTTCACTTATTCTTGTAGGCATGTGAGGTTCTGAGAGTCATCTTGGTTATCTTGAAGAACAAGTCCAAATGAAACCCTAATTCCCTAGTAAGTTTGAAATTTTTTTTATGTCAATATCATGAAATTAAAGGTTAATTAAAATACTACATGGTTTCAAGGCACACTTATAGGCTTCTAAATCCCAAAGATCCACCTATAGGCGTTAATAATTTTTGGTAGTTAGGTGGGATGAGGAGTTTCAACTGGTTATATTTAGATTTATTTTTCTTTGTGAATTGATTGGATAGAAGTTTCAAGACCATTAAGACATATTATAGGTGAATCAAATACTTTTATCAACACCTAAATCAATACCTCAAGACTCACCTACAGGAAGGGGTTAAGAAATCAAACATAGTCTTGAACTAAGAAAGCCACTAATAGGCTTGACATTCCTAAAGATTATCCAATGGATTTGAATGACTTCGAGGCAACATATGATTATTCCAAATATAATAAATACAATGATAAGATATTCATATACCATTTCTAGACCATGATAATCTAAGAGGAAAGTAAATATGGTGTCTTAGACCATACTATATGCTATGTTAAAAGCCTATAAATTTGTAGATGAGGACAAAAGGATAGGTCAAAAGATTAAGAAAAGGTTGTAATACCTGAATTAAATATGTATGTAATTTAAATAACATTCTTAGTACTATTTTATATCTTAAAGAGACAATAAAACTACAAAAACATAGTCCTTTTCCCTCTAACCTTGCAGGCAATTTCTCAAAAAACTCAATCTTGATTTTTAGATTAGTTGGAGGGTCATCCCTTGGAGTCAGGAGCTCAAACTTTGTGGAGGAAATACTAATTACCTATTATATCATATACCATAATTTATTTTTTATATCACAAAGGAAAGTGCCCCTATTTTATCTTAGATAGGGGTCACTTTTCCTTTGTATAGACCTTACAAAGTTGGAAATATGGTCGAAACCATGCACCAAAAGTAAAGGAATGTTTAAAATAAGTTTTTTTGAGTTAAATCACACATATTACCATAAGTGAAAATTTATTATACGTTTGGAAACCATACAAGATGTTTGGAGCTACTAGGTTTGCAAATGTATCTAGTTGTGCAACCAATGGGTCTACTACTAAATAGAGGGGCATTCTTAGTTTTAGCTTTTGGAAAGTACTCTAATGTATTATTCCATGTGTGTCAAATAATATTTTTTGTTTATAAGATATCTAAGGAAATAAAATCATCAAAAAATCTATGGACTCCATCAGTCCAGCTATAAACTCCCACAACAAAACTACAAACTCCATCAGTCCAGTTATAGAGTACATATTAGTTAAGGAGAATAAGGAAATGTTAAGACCAAGTGTCAAGAAAGGTATAAAAAGGAGTGATCATAGTGATAGATGATGATTCTTCTTATGTAAGAGGATATAAATTATTTAGAAAACTTCTAATATAATTAGAGTATTCCTTGTAACTTTCTCTTATCAATGCAAAAGAGACACTTGCCCCTAGTCAGTTTTGGAATGCCCAATGAAGGCTAATGATGAAGGAAATCTTATGGAAGGTTATTTAAGAGATGTTACACAAATTTTAGAAGAGGATGATTATTTTTATGGGACACATATGCAAATCAATTTCTAACTCCTCTTGCACTTCACCTACATGCATTATAACTAGTTTCCACCTTTGGACACGTGTTCTTGTGCCTCTTCAACTTCTCTCTTATCTCTCTCCTTCTAAATTATATAAATGCAAGAAATTTTGGCTTTTCAAGGGATTCCAACTCTTAGTATGGTTAATCCCTACAAAAATTTTACCTTGACTTACACTTAAGCTAATGAGAAGTAAGTTGGTTATACTCTAAGTCCAAATGCACTACGTGTTGAAGTGATCCATCTTGAATGCCAAGTATAGATTGAGTTCATCCTGTTTTCATGTAATCCTTTAAAGTGTTTATAAGAATTACTTCTCTCCTAATAGGTTTCATGATGTGTATGATTCTAAAATAGACTCTTGAAGAGTGTATGAGTTTGGTAGTGTCATATCTAAACTTCCCTTCACTTGCCTTCATTTGTTGAGTTGTTATTTGCCTTCATGAAAAATGACAATACTAGGTAACTCAATTAATGGTGTTGAGGCTCATTTGGTTGTCTTAGTTCATTATGAAAATTTTAAGTGTATGAATGGAAGCAAATTTTGGTGTATCACCTCCTAGTTTAGGTTTTCTTTATGTATCTTTCTCTCCCTTTTCAACCATAATAAGTAGTTTTAGTAGCATAAGCACATCAAGTCATATCTACGGAGCTAGCCTTCAATATATAGAGTTTTACTTACACTATAGGTGCCCCACACACCTAGAATTATTCCCATGTTGTCCAAATCTTGAAGAGGCTTGAACAACCTCTTCTAGGGTGCAAAATTTGGAGACAATAGCTATATCATAGATTTCAATAAAATAATTAAAATTTGAAACATCATCTCATCAACATATTTTGATAATTGACCAAGGGGTTTATTATGAAATCAAAATAAATAAAATCTAACTGAAAACTATTTGAATACAACATTATTCTAATAAATGACCAAGGATCTCTTTAAAATAATAAAATACTACCAAAAGACTAATTATATAAAGAATATGTTAAAACCAATAATTTTCCATTTGAAATCGATACATAACAATACTACCAACTACCTAAAATTTATAAATATATATTTCATCTTGTAAATGACTATGACTAATAAATTGAACCATAATCATGACATTATTCAAATTGAAGAACAAATTTCATCCTGAAATCCATTTATAAAAAAGCCAAATCAATAATTTTATTCAACCTAGAAATGTTCATATTTACTAAATATATACCCTAAATATAATATATGTCTCATATCAAAATTTGTTTGCATGAGAATACAAACAATAATTTAAGATTTTATGTATGCATTTTCCAATTCAAAATAATTTACTAATAATAACTTATATATAGAAAAATAAACTTATAAATAAAAAAATAAAATTCTCATGCAAACTCATTTACTATTTCCATTTGTCATAGATATTCCTAAATAAACCAATAAAACTGTCATACCCAAAACTGAGAATCTAAAAACCTCTTTGGAACAAATTAACATGCAAAACCTAAAAATCATATTAATGTATAGTAAGTATCTCCTAAAAGACTATAAATTAACTTCATAATTTCAAGACCATTTTCAACTTATATTCTACAAAAATAACTCATTCATGAAACATGCTTATATCATACTAATTAAAATCTAGAATTTTCCAACCTAGACCAAATAGAATACACCATATTTGTGAAGCAAGAAATGACAAATGGCACACATTTTATTGGTATCTGAGGCATCAAAGTGTCTAAATCCAACTAGATAGAAATCAAACCCAACACTTGATAAAAACAAAAATCAACAAGTGGATCTCATTTACCAAACAACCATCATCACTTGAAACCAATACAAATAAGTAACCCTTTTATATCAAAAATCCATCACAACTATCATTATCATTTCAAATTCCTTACCTCTATCAAAACCAAACACAACTAAAATAAATTTATGACATGTCTCATTTGAGTATCATACAAATTTATCATTTGTTAACTAAAACCAACATATTAACAATCATGAAATAATTAAAAACTAAACACGTTAAGGCTTAACTAACATAGAATTAAATAAATCATGCATGCACTTTAAATATTTTTAGTAAATGATAATTCATAATCAAGTTTTCATATTTTTCAAATTGAAACTTAAAACCAAACTGCATGATTCGAATAACATCACATAGTCTTTTACATGACTTTGTAAAAATTCATCAAAAAACTTAAACCATTCAAAAACATATATTGAAAATGATAATTCTCAAAATATTACTCAGTTTCAAATGTTTCCTAATATTCTCTTCACTTTCAAAATTATGCTTCCAGGAAAAGCATGTAAAGAATAACAATCAATCAAATGAATAATGCCTTTTGTATTTTTTCAAGCTATATTAATTATTAACATTTTAGCCTCACAAGCCAAAATATTAACCTCTATAATTTGAAGCTCTGATGACCATTTCTTTAGCTTGATTTTCTATGCCCCATAGTGTATTTTTTTAAACAAAAATTGACGAAGCTACACTAAAATAAATACACCATCATTGAAACATAATGCAGGAGCAATTTGGTAGAGGGTGATGTACACACATACATCAAATTTGGGCCTCATGAAATAGCTATTTAAATTCAAATGTTCTAAGGATGAATGTGTGGTTGAAAAGTGTCAAGATCATGGGAGACTATGTTGAGATCTAATGGGATGTGGGTGATTAGTAATGTTAGTGGTTTCAGAATATCAAACAAAACATGTTAAATCATGAATCTAAGACCGATAGTGATCTTATAGTCAAAAAGTTAGTAGATCATGGGAGTAAATGCATATTTTCCAAGTGTCATGACTATAGTAAATACTAGGTAAATCAATGGTATGCATGTAATCCATGCAAATGGAGATAAATAGTGCATTTAAGATCAAGAAGTCAATGATCTTGGGATGAATGTGAGACTACCACATGGGACAAGCATAAGAATAAGATGGAACTAACTATAGGACCTATAGAATGAATGAGGAGATAAAAAATGTCATGATTAGGGATCCCATATTAAGATCAGTGGATAAAATTAAAAATCAAAAGCTAATAGACTTTAATAGAGAGAAAATGTGACCTAAGGTCAAACCAGGTCAAATAATTTAATGGGATGCCACAAAGGTAGACCTATTAGACAAAATATTTCGCCACCTCGAGTAGGTAGAATACATAAATGCAAGATCAAACATGATCTATGTTACTAATAGTAGACCCTATAAAGCCATCTAATGTCATTAAAGCCCTGTAAAACTTTTCAAGAACTTCTAGATGTAGGTTTTATATCTCATTAAGGTTTAAGAAATCCTAGCCTATGGATCTTCATTTACAATCATGACTATATGAAAACCAATAGGGTGACTGGTTTTCATCCATAATAGATCTTTATTCAGGATCTAAAAGAAATGGTAGAATGGTGACTACATAAGGAATGTCAAAAAAAATTAATGAGCAAGATCAATTAATTACCTAATAACGTGAAGTAGATCAAGCATGATTGAGGAAGATAGTGGGGAATTTATTGTTTCAAGGTCTTTAGGGACATTTTCCTATTTGATGATTTATGACTCAACATCCTCAGATCAATGTTAATGGATCAAATGTGGTTGGGTCATATTTATTAATGGATATCTATTCAGTTCCCTCTCTCTCTCCCCTTTCTTTTATATATTCCATTTTCTTTCCCTTTGAAAGGGGTTGACTCTCATATATTTTTATTTGAGATAGAGACTCTTATGCTTTCACTATGTCAAATTTTTACTATACCACCTATTTGATATAATAAATACTGAATTCCTCCATTTTCAAGCTAAATTGAAATGTGTCTTATGAGTTCATTGATGTGGTTAAGTGAATCCATGCTTTCATTTGCCTCTGTCTAAATTCCTTCACCTTCGTGAAGTGTTTGGTAGCTCCCACAAGTAATTCTAAGTGCATATATAGACTATTGATTAGTTTGGAAGTGGACAACTTCCCTCCCATGTAGATTAATAGCTAGTTCTTACCTTTTTAGTGAAACTGCTAGACCCCTAACCTATCACATGTATGAGGATAATATTAGCCAAATTGTGGCTTACTTATCCCTATTTGATTTTATATTACATTTATCTATGCTTTATTTTGATTATTAAGTTGGCCTATGGAGTAACCATGGCCTAAATAGACTATATATAGGAGGTAGTGGGTAATCATTTATCATCATATTATGAATTCTGCTCTTATTGAAGCTTGTGGAGGTTGCCCCATCAAAGTGGATTATCTAATATCATATATTTTGATATATTTCAGTCATATTTAGATATAATTATGATATTATACTTAATTATTGAAGTAATTTCATTACAAGTGGTATCAGAGCTGCGATTTGGGCAATCTTGTGGGTGAAACACTAAATTTTTAAATTTTGTGATATATAAAAAATATTGTGAATTTCTCTACAAAATTTTTAATAGAGGTGATAAATAATCAAATTAAGCTTCCATTAAAATTTCAGCTCATTTGGATCTATTTTACAAAATTTATCTCTATTTTATGGTTTTTCATAAACTTGTTCTATAGTGCGAAATTCAAAGAACTTTTTTGAGTTATTTACATTTTTGGAAATATTAGAAAATTTTGGCTATGGTATTTTCTTTGTGTATTTTAATTTGAGGCTGACATAATTCCAAAATCACTTGGTCAAAGTTGGGTCAAAAGTGACAATAAGGGTTGACATTGTAAAACCCTTTTATGGCAGGTCCACAAACTCGAGGCCGAGGAAAGGGTGTTGAAACTCTAGGTAAAACTCCTAACAAGGAAGAGATGGAGTCAGAAGGGGGGTGTAATAGAACCTTTGTACTAGGGTTTTCTAACAAAGCTCACAAAGTGAGCCAGCTTGACTATAGTGTGCAAGGCATTCAGAGTGAGGTGCAAGACATACAATCTAATATGCAATCCATAAAAGATAGTTTGGGAGATATCATGATGGATTTGAACATTAATTAGTCAAATCATCAAGCTAAATCTATTGCACAAACCCACCAGGGTGGTTCTCCTAACCAATCTACTTTAAGTCTAACTCCATGGCCATAGAGGAACCTATTACCAAAGGTGGATATGTGCAAATTTGATGGAAAAGATCCACTCAATTGGATCAATCAAATGGAGAATTTTTTTGACCTACATTAGATTCCAAGTGGATAGAAGGTTACCATGGCATCCTTATATCTTAAACCTGATCAATTCATTTGGTATCAATGGTTGTGTGCTCAAAATAAAAGGATGACTCTCAATGTCACCTGGTCAATTTTTACAAAGGAGCTACAATTACACTATGGCAATAGTGTGACAAAGAATTACTTAGGCCAACTAAAAAAATTGTGACAAACTAGCTCTGTTAAGGATTATATTCATCATTTTCAGAACCTGTCCTTACATGTGAAGAGAATTTTTGAAGCAAACTTGAATGACCTATTTTTGGGTGGACTCAAGGACCACATTCAACATGAGGTACGCATGTTTAATCCACTTAAGATTTCTAATTCTATTATCATGGCACGTAGAGTTGAGGAAAAATTCATAGCCAACAAGAAGCAGCCATTCACTCACTTCAAAGATCATAGCATATCATCACCAACATTTTCTCTACCTACTAGATTGACCCCTCAATAAATTGAAGAGAAGCATGCAAAAGGATTATGTTTCAGTTTTGACAGCAAGTGGAGTAAATGACATATATGTGCTAAGAAGAATTTATTCTACATTGAGAGACCAAATGAAGATGAAAAAGTAGATGATGCCTCTAATGATGATGAGGAGGATATAGAGGAGGTACTTGAAGATTCCCAACCTACAATCTCTTGTCATGCACTTGCAAGTATTAACCCTCCAAAACTCTTAAGGTGGTGGGTTTCCTCAAGAAATAGAATGTTACAGTGTTGATTGATTTTGGGATCACACATAACTTTATAAACCATAAGTTGGCCACTCGATTGAACTGTTTCATCTACCCAACACCATAATTTTAGGTCATGATTGCAGATGGTGGAGCAATTAATTATTCAAGAAAATTCCATAGTATTAAGCTTACTATGGATGGGTACAATCTCAACTCTCCTATGTTTGTTATTCTCATGGGTAACATAGACATTGTTTTGGGAGTCCAATGGCTCACAACCTTAGGTACCATTGAGACGAACTTCCAAGAATTATTCATGTGATTTCATTCTAAAGGTAAGAAAATTGAACTACGTGGATTACATACAAAATCTCCACAATTGATTAGTTCATATTAGATGACCAAGATGCTAGAAAGGGGGTAGAGGGAATTATTGCATGATTATACTCCATAAAAGTTCAACCCACATAGGTATCTACACATCTTGATCTACAGATAATATTAAGGACCACTCATCTATTTTTGGGGCCATGCCAAAAGGAATACCACTAAAAAGAGAACATGATCATGCCATTCAACTAATTCTAGGTATTCAACCACCAAATATTAGAGCATATAGATATCCATATGCACAAAAGAGTGAAATTGAAAAGATGGTCCATGAGATGTTGGAGGCAGGGATCATCAACCATAGCTAAAGTGCATATTCATCACTAGTGGTCATGGTGCAAAAGAAGGATGACACATGGAGGATTTGCCCAGATTATAGGGAACTCAACAAGTACACCATCAAAGATAAGTTTCATATTCCAGTAATTGATGATTTACTTGATGAGTTGCATGGTGATAATTATTTCACAAAATTGGAACTTCACTCGGGGTACCATCAAATTAGAATCAAGGATGAAGATGTTCATAAAACTACTTTCAGAACACATGAGGGCCATTATGAGTTTTTGGTAATGCCCTTTGGTCTTAAAAATGCACCATCTACTTTTCAGAGCTTGATGAACACTATTTTTAGGCCTTTTTTTAGGAAGTTTGTGCTAGTTTTCTTTGATGACATATTGATTTATAGTCAGACTTGGGAAGCACATCTGCAACATGTGAAATAGGTGTTGATAGTTTTGGGGAAGCACCAACTTTATGTGAAGCCATCTAAATGTTCTTTTGGAGTATAGGAGGTAGATTACCTTGGTCACATTGTTTCCCATGAAGGTGTCAAATTTGATCCCTAGAAGATCAAAGTGATAATGGAATGGCCCATGCCAAAAACTCTCAAAAACCTTCAAGGGTTCCTTGGACTAATAGTTACTATAGAAGATTTGTGAAAGGTTATAGCAACATAGTAGCTCCACTCACT
The DNA here is from genome assembly GCA_037957365.1 of Torreya grandis. Classification (NCBI taxonomy): domain Eukaryota; kingdom Viridiplantae; phylum Streptophyta; class Pinopsida; order Cupressales; family Taxaceae; genus Torreya; species Torreya grandis. The sequence continues at coordinate 2,980,881 of JARHVA010000475.1, forward strand.
ACATTTTTAAAGAAGGATGATTTCCATTGGAATGATGATGCCACCAAATCATTTGAGAAACTAAAAGTAACTATGCGTACCACTCCAGTTTTGGCTACTCCAAACTTCTCACAGGCATTCACTATTGAATGTGATGCTTCTGGGTCTAGATTGGGGGTAGTACTAATGCAAGAAGGAAGGCCCATTGCATTTAAAATTCATCAATTCAAAGGTAAGAACCTACAAAAACTTTTCTATGAGAAATAAATGATGGCTATTCTTCATGAAGTTAAATAATGGAGGCCTTATCTGATGGATAGACACTTTAAGGTGAAAATGGATCATGATAGTCTCAAATACTTTTTGGAGCAAAGATTATCATTTGAGGAATAACAAAAATGGGTAACCAAAATGTTGGGTTATGATTTTGAAATCATCTAAAATAAGGGTAAAAATAATGTAGTAGCAGATGCACTATCTAGATGGGATGCATCCACAGAAGCATTAATTTATGCAATGTCCATGTTGTAAGTAGATTGGGTGGATGAAGTTAGTTTAGAATGGGAGCAGGACAAGGATACCCAGGTTTAGATTTAGAATCTCCAGCAAGGTAATTTATCTTCTAACAAATTTTAATGGGAAGGTAATGTCCTATGGTATAAGGGTAGGTTATAATTGTACAAAAATTTAAAGCTTAATGATAAGATTCTTATAGAGTTGCATGCATCTCCCATTGGGGGAAACTCAGGGTTCTTGAAAACTTATCATAGAATTAAGAAAGAATTATTTTGGGAAGGACTCAAGGGAGATGTAAAAAATTTTGTGGAAGAATGTTTGATATGACAATAGAATAAAGGTGAAATAATTAAGACCCCAGGTCTGTTACAACCATTAGAAATTCCTAGTCAAAGGTGGGAGGAGGTTTCCATAGATTTTACTACTGGGTTGCCTTGTTCTAAAGGAAAGAATGTTATTTTGGTCATTGTGGATAGGCTTAAAAAATATGCCCATTTTTGTGCTCTCTCACACCCATTTTTAGCAAGTACAGTAACGACTATTTTTATGGAAGCAGTTCTCAAATTACATGGAACCCCAAAAATAATTGTAAGTGATCATGATCCTATTTTCACTAGTAATTATTGGACTGAACTATTTTCTTTTTTGGCTACTAATCTAGCTCATAGGTCATCTTACCACCCCCAATCTGATGGACAAATTGAAGTGCTTAACAAATGTTTAGAGGGGTATCTCTATTGTTTTGTATCAGATAAACAAGAACATTGGGTTAAATGGCTACCACTTGCATAATGGTGGTATAACACATCTTTCCATACCTCTTCTAAAATGTCTCCATTTCTAAGACTATATGGTTACCATCCACCTTCCATCACTTCTTCATTAAAGGTGCACACCAAGGTTTGAGATGTGGAAGAGCACATTCAACATCAATAAGAGGTTTTGGCTAGTTTGAGAGGGAATTTGGCCTTGGCACAAAATAAGATGAAGAAACAAGTAGATCAACACCATAGTGAGTGAAATTTTGAGGTGGGTGACTAGGTATTTATTCATTTGTAGCCTTACAAGTAGATGTCCTTGAAGTAATAGAAAAAGGACAACAAACTTGATCCTAAGTATTATGGCCCTTATCAGGTTCTACAAAAAATTGGAAGTGTGGCTTATAAGCTCAAGTTACCTCATTCATCTCATATACACCCAGTATTTAATGTTTCCTATTTGAAGAAGGTCATTGGATAGAAAGTTTCCACCCAGACAGAGCTCCCAAAACTAGATGAAGAAGGATGAGTCATTTTGGAATCAAATAAGATCCTCTAAACAAGTACTAAGAGGTTAAGAACTAGAGAGATTAGGGAATATTTGATCAATTGGAAAAACTAGAGCAGTGAAGATGCAACTTGGGAAGGTGAAGATTTTCTACAACAACATCCAGAGTTGTTCAACGTTGAGGACAACATTGGTTTGAAGGGGAAGGACATGCTATGCCCCTAACCTATCACATGTATGAGGATATTATTAGTCAACTTGTGGCTTACTTATCCCTCTTTGATGTTATATTACATTTATCCATGCTTTCTTTTGATTAGTAGGTCAGCCTATGGAGTAACCATGGCCTAGATAGACTATATATAAGAGGTAGTGGGTAATTATTTATCATCATATTATGAATTTTGCTCTTATTAAAGATTGTGGAGGTTACCCCCTCGAAGTGGCTTATCTACTATCATATATTTGGATATATTTCAGTCATATTTGGATATAATTATGTTATTATACTTAATTCTTAAAGTAATTTCATTATAGAAACACTTATGTGGAATATTATCAAAGTGTGAATGAAGTGATGTTTAACAGTGTTGAAAGTGTCCTATAGTGTGTCTTATGTAAGCACAAGTGTTTAAAACATCAGAAAATCACCTCCTTTTTACATGTTTTCATGCAATTAGTGTCTTTTTCTCTCCCTTTTCCAAGTTAGAGGTTAGTGTAAGTGATAGATCCAATAGGAATCTGACGTTCTATGGATGCTCAACCTCACCGTAAGATACCCACATCCTGAGGTTGTTCCCATTTTATTTCTTAGTTTGAGGGATCCTAAATAAACCCCCCATGGGTGTAAATTAAGACCATAATAGTTTCTATCATGCCCAGTGGGATAGCTTTCAAGTGCCCAAAATCATGATATAAAGATATTGGAGGCCATTTAGAAGTTGAATACATCAACAACATCATCTATAGTCATCTTGGACAAAGTCAAACATATTTACAAGGTTTTAAATCAATCTCAACTTCATAGATACCAATGGTTTCATGGTTGTATAGGTTATAAGGTTTTTATTGATGGTTTTGATTTGTTACACATATTTCTTAAGGATCCATGGCAGCCTATGAGGTATGTTTCTTCCCTCCACCCCCATATCCACCTTACCATAGCCCATATGATCCATACACTGATCCTTTCCAACCATATAATCCATATCCTACATGCTAAAAAGATAATCCACCATACTTTGAGCCTCCTCCACCTCCATGTAAACCTCCTCATCCTCATAATCAGTCCTATTATCAACCTACTACCCCTTGAAATCCACCTACACCAAACACTAATTATCTATACTTAGAGATTGGAAAATTAAGAGGAGAAAGAGATAAGTTACAAGAGGATATTAGATAACAAAAAAGGGTTGAAATACAAGATATTATTACTCATCAAATTACTCCTACAAACCAACCACAGTCAATTAAATTGGTCACCCCATCTCCTTTTCTTTCCTCCTTGGTTGTAGGATGTTTATTGGTCCATAATTGTTTACTTAATGACAAGGCAAATATTTCAATTGTTCCTAAATCAATGGAAGACACCTTGAATATGGGGTATGAACTTATTTATAACTTTGAATTGTAATGGATTGGGTCTCCCATGAAAGTATTTGGCATTGTTAGAAATCCTCAACTCACTTTCCATGACTACCCCAAACTTTCAATTCTATAAGACCTTATTGTAGCAGATTTATTGACTTATTTTGTCTTGTTTTTAGGTAATTAATTCATGAATAAATTTAGAAGGAACGTGTTCAAATAATTATCTCATATAGTGTGAAAAATTGAGAATGGTGTGGAGGTGAAAATCAAGTTTGATTCAATCTCTATTTCCACATTGTACGAACTCCTCCAATCACCCCAAAGGTAGACTACCTTCACCTTCCTTCCCCAAGGTAATCCACTTGTGTTAAAGATCTTATATATACCAAAGATCCTATAAAAATACCCACATGGAATCCTTCATAGGACATGAATCCTAATTTCATCATTCCCACCCTTGAAAAAGAGGATAAGAAAGGAAAATTAGGTGTGAAATATGTTATTAATCCTTCATATACTATTCCTCAAGTACTTATTGCACCTCTTCACATCCCCCCTCAATCCAAAGAGATTCTTAAAAACTATTCAAGACCCCTAGTTATAAGCATACCCTTGAAAATATCAAGCATCTTAATGATATCTAGTACCCACCCACCCTCTCCCCTCTTAAAAAGAAATCAAATACACTAAAACTAGAAATAGATCATTCAAGCATGGTGGATAAACTATCAAAGTTTATCAAATAAGAGGATTTCATTCAAGAGATGTAAAATGATATATTTGTAGATGAGTGCCAATAATACCTTAAAAAATACACTTTAAGTGTCTATTAAGAATAGATTCAAATACGACCCCTTTGTTCTATTAGATCAAAAGGTAAGCATGAACAAAGCTTGGATTATAAAGGGAAACTACAATGTCATAATGATGGAGTTGAGGAAAATAAAACACAAGATAATATTTTCATAATAAATCAATTATATGGTAGAATTAATGATGATGCTATTTATATTGAAGTCAAGAATCCATTAGAAGACCAGTGGCAACACTTGTGTTTGGAGTTCTTAAATGAAATGGAACAACTTGGCAAGATAGATTTGAGTGATATAGTTGAACAATAAGCTAATGATTCAAATGAGGAAATTAATGAAAATCAAGTATGTGGAAGAAAGATGAGTTGGAACTTAATTTTATTAAGGAACCACCTCCCTCTATTGATGAAGATGATGAGAAAACTTTAACTAATCAACAATCTTATGATGATCCTGCCTAAGTGAAGGAGGTGAGTAATCAACTTGATGACTTGCAGATAGATGGAAGAAGTTAAAATGAACCTTGTGATTTGTTCATTGACCAATATGATATGTAATTTTTGGAGTACTTAGAATAATTATACCTAAATTTGGATACCTCACCTTTGCACCAGTCAAAGATTGAAAATAAGGAAGTTGTCAAGAATGCTTTGATAGTTGATCATCGTGAACCCAAAGAGTAGAACCAATTGTAGCTCCTGACTGAAGAGGAGATGAGCTTGGTGATTCAAGACATAAAGATTTGGGAGGAGTATGATTCAATTATTGACTCTCATACTCAATGCATGCACATAGGTATGAACCTAGATGGTCATTTCACTCTTTCAAGTAATCAAGAGAGTACTAGGTGCAGGAAGAATTTGTCACGTATTGATCCAAGTTTGATTACACATGAATCATCATATGACAACTCCACATCAAAGTGTCATAGTGATTAGAACACATTCCCATTTAATCCTATTTTAATGATATCAAATTTTAGGTTAGTTTATCTCAATAAGTGGTTTGCATAAATTTATAGATTGTGTCTTGTTGTATTATTCTTTCCTTTGTTTGTCTCTATTTTTTAGGTGTGTTTCTAGTGTTAGGTTATTTCTATGTTGTGTCTATGTGTGTCTTATTTCTATTATAGGTATCTAAGGTGTCAAGAGTGAAATTTAGTCTAGAAATTCATCATTTTGTGCTTTTTTATTGAGTCACCTTATCATAAAAGTGTCTAGGTCCATGACCAGCATGTTGGTCAAGCCATTAGAGTCACCAAAAATGTTAAAATTTTGGCCTCACAAGCCAAAATGTTGAACCCTATCATTCAAAGCTTTGATGACCATTACCTTAGCTTGCTTTTCTATTTCCTATTATGTCATTATTTTAAATAAAAAAATGACTAATGAATATTTGAGGAACCAGATCATCATTGAAATGTCATGCAAGAGAAATTTGGTAGAAGGTGATGTATCTATTGATGTCAAATTTAGGCCTTGTGAAATACCCATTTAAATTCAAATGTTTTAAGGATGAATGCATGATTGACAAGTGTCAATATCATGAGATCTTATGTTAAGATCTAATGGTGCTTGGGTGATCCATGATATTAGTGGGTCTAAAATATCCAATAGAGTACATTAAATCATGCATCAAAGTTTGATGATGAGCTCAAAGTCAAAAAATTAACAAATCTTTAGAACAAATGCATAGTTGCCAAGTGTCATGATTGTAATAACTACTAGGTAAATAAATGGTTCACATGCAAGCCATGTAAAGGTAAACCAATGATGCATGTAAGGTCAAGGAGTCAATGAGCTCAGAATGAATGTGAGGCCACCACATGGCACAATTTCTTGAATAGGATGGAATTAATTTTAGGACCCATAAAATAAATGAGGAGATAAAAAATGTCATTGTAATGAAATTACTTCAATAATTAAGTATACTAGCATAATTATATCCAAATATGACTGAAATATATCCAAATATATGATAATAGATAAGCCACTTCGAGGGGGCAACCTCCACAAGCTTCAATAAGAGCAAAATTCACAATATGATGATAAATGATTACCCACTACCTCCTATATATAGTCTAACTAGGCCATGGTTACTCCATAGGCCAACCTACTAATCTAAAGAAAGCATACATAAATGTAATATAATGTCAAAGAGGGATAAGTAAGCCACAAGTTGGCTAATACTATCCTCATACATGTGATAGGTTAGGGGCGTACCATGCCCTTCCCCTTCAAACCAACATTGTCCTTAATGTTGAACAACTCTGGATGTTGTTGCAGAAATTCTTCACCTTCCCAAGTTGCACCTTCATTGCTTTGATTTTTCCACTTGATCAAATATTCCTTAATCTATTTGGTTCTCAACCTCTTAGTACGTGTTTGGAGGATCTTCTCTGTTTCGAAAATGACTCATCCTTCTTCATCTAGTTCTGGGAGTTTTGTCTAGGAAGAAACATTTTGTCTAATGACCTTCAAACAAGAAACATGAAATACTGGGTGTATGTGAGATGAAGGAGGTAACTCGAGCTTCTAAGCCACACTTCCAATTTTTTGTAGAACCTGATAAGGGCTATAATACTTTAGAGCAAGTTTGTTGTCCTTTTTCTATTGCTTTAAGGACATCTACTTGTAAGGTTGTAAACAAATAAATACCCAGTCACCCACCTCAAAATTTTGCTCACTCCAGTGTTGATCTGCTTGTTGCTTCATCTTATTTTGTGCCAGGGCCAAATTCTCTCTCAAACTAGCCAAAACCTCTTGTTGATGTTGAATGTGCTCTTCCACATCTCGAACCTTGGTGTGCACCTTTAATGAAGAAGTGATGGAAGGTGGATGGTAACCATATAGTGCTAAAAATGGAGACATTTTAGAAGATGTATGGAAAGATGTGTTATACCACCATTCTGCAAGTGGTAGCCATTTAACCCAATGTTCTTGTTTATCTGATATAAAACAATGGAGATACCCCTCTAAACATTTGTTAACCACTTTAGTTTTTCCATCAGATTGGGGGTGGTAAGATGAGATATGAGCAAGCTAAGTACCCAAACAAGAAAATAGTTTAGTCCAAAAATCACTAGTGAAAATATGATCATGATCACTTACAATTATTTTTGGGGTTCCATGTAATTTGAGAACTGCTTCTAGAAAAATAGTCACAACTGTACTTGCTAAAAATGGGTGTGAGAGAGCACAAAAATGGGAATATTTTGTAAGCCTATCCACAATGACCAAAATAACATTATTACCTTCAGAATAAGGCAACCCAGTGATGAAATCCATGGAAACCTCCTCCCACCTTTAACTAGGAATTGCTAATGGTTGTAACAAACCTGGGGTCTTAACTATTTCACCTTTATTCTATTGGCATATCAAGAATTCTTCCACTAAATTTTTTACATCTCCCTTGAGTCCTTCCCAAAATAAAGCTTTCTTAATTCTATGATAAGTTTTCAAGAACCTTGAGTGTCCCCTAAGTGGAGATGCATGCAACTCTGCAATAATCTTATGCTTAAGCTCTGAATTTTTGCACAAGTATAACCTACCCTTATACCATAGGACATTACCTTTCCATTCAAATTTGTCAGAGGATAAATTACCTTGCTAGAGATTTTGAATTAGAACCTGTGTATCCTTGTCTTGCTCCCATTCTAACCTAGCTTCATCCACCCAATTTGCTTGTAATATGGACATTGCACAAAGTAATGCTTTTGTGGATGCATCCCATCTGGATAGTGAATCTACTACTACATTATATTTATCCTTCTTGTAGATGATTTAAAAATCATAACCCAACATTTTGGTTACCCATTTTTGTTGTTCTTCAAATGATAATCTTTGCTCCAAAGAGTATTTGAGACTATCATGATCTGTTTTGACCTTAAAGTGTCTACCCATCAAATAAGGCCTCCATTATTTAACTGCTTGAAGAATAGCCATCATTTCTTTCTCATAGACATGTTTTTGTAGATTCTTACCTTTGAATTGATGACTTTAAAATGTAATGGGTCTTCCTTCCTACACTAGTACTGCCCCCAATCCAGACCCAGAAGCATCACATTCAACAGTGAATGTTTTTGAGAAGTCTAGAGTAGCCAAAACTGGAGTGGTGCACATAGCTACTTTTAGTTTCTCAAATGTTTTGGTGGCATCATCATTCTAATGGAAAGCATCCTTCTTTAGCAATGCAGTGAGTGGAGCTACTATGATGCCATAACCTTTCACAAATATTCTATAGTAACGTCTTAGTTCAAGAAACCCTTGAAGGTTTTTGAGAGTTTTTGGCATGGGCCATTCTATTATCACTTTGATCTTCTAGGGATCAACTTTGACCCATTCATGGGAAATAATGTGATCGAGGTACTCTACCTCCTATACTCCAAAAGCACATTTAGATGGCTTCACATAAAGTTGGTGCTTCTCCAAAACTATCAACACTTGTTTCACATGTTGCAGATGTGCTTCCCATGTCTGACTATAAATCAATATGTCATCAAAGAAAACTAGCACAAACTTCCTTTAAAAAGGCCTAAAAATATTGTTCATCAAGATCTGAAAAGTAAATGGTGCATTTGTAAGACCAAAGGGCATTACCAAAAACTCATAATGGCCCTCATGTGTTCTAAAAGTAGTTTTATGAACATCTTCATCCTTGATTCTAATTTGATGATACCTCAAGCGAAGATCCAATTTTGTGAAATAATTATCACCCTGCAACTCAACAAGTAAATCATCAATTACTAGAATAGGAAACTTATCTTTGATGGTGTACTTGTTGAGTTCCCTATAATCTGGGCACATCCTCCATGTGTCATCCTTCTTCTACACCATGACCACTGGTGATGAATATGCACTTCGGCTACGCTTGATGATCCCTGCCTCCAGCATCTCATGGACCATCTTTTCAATTTCACTCTTTTGTGCATATGGATATCTATATGGTCTGATATTTGGTGGTTGACTACCTGGAATTAGTTAAATGGCATGATCATGTTCTCTTTTTGGTGGTAGTCCTTTTGGCATGGCCCTAAAAATAGATGAGTGTTCTTCAAGAATTATTTGTATATCAAGATGTGTAAATACCTATGTTGGTTGAACTTCTATGGAGCATAATCATGTAATAATTCCCTTTGCCCCCTTTTTTAGCATCTTGGTCATTTGATGTGAACTAACCAATTATGGAGATTTTGCATGTAATCCATGTAGTTCAATTTTCTTACCTTCAGAATGAAAGTGCATGAATAGTTCTTGGAAGTTCATCTCAATGGTACCTAAGGTTGTGAGCCATTGGACTCCCAAAACAATGTCTGTGTTACCCATGGGAATAACAAACATAGAAGAGTCGATATTGCACCCACCCATAGTAAGCTTAATACTATGGCATTTACCTGAACAATTAATTATGCCACCATCTGCAATCATGACCTGAAATTCTGGTGCTAGATAGATGAAACAGTTCAATCAAGTGGCCAACTTATGGTTTATAAAGTTATGTGTGCTCCTTGAATCAATCAACACTGTCACCTTCTATTTCTTGAGGAAACCCACCACCTTAAGAGTTTGTGGAGTGCTAATACTTGCAAGTGCATGACAAGAGATTGTAGGTTGGGAATCTTCAGGTACATCCTCTATATCTTCCTCATCATCATTGGAGGCATCATCTACTTCTTCATCTTCATTTGGTCCCTCAATGTAGAATAACTTCTTCTCAGCACATCTATGTCCTTTACTGCACTTGCTATCACAACCAAAACATAATCCTTTTGTATGCTTCTCTTCAATTTGTTGAGGGGTTAATCTAGTAGGTGGAGGAAACATTGGTGACGATATGGTACGATCTTTGAAGTGAGTGAATGGCTACTTCTTGTTAGCTATGAATTTTTCCTCAGCTCTATGTGCTAGGATAATAGATTTAGAAATAGTAAGTGGATTAAACATGTGTACCTCATGTTGAATGCGGTCCTTGAGTCCACCCAAAAATAGGTCATTCAAGTTTGCTTCAGAAATTGTCTCCACACGTAAGGATAGGTTCTGAAAATGATGAATATAATCTTTGACAGAGCTAGTTTGTTGCAATTTTCCTAGTTGGCTAAAGTAATTATTTGTCACACTATTACCATAGTGTAATTGTAGCTCCTCTATAAAAACTGACCAGGTGACATTGATAGTCATCTTTTTCTTTTGAGCACACAACCATTGATACCAAATGAATTGATCAGGTTCAAGATACAAGGATGACATGGTAACCTTCTATCCACTTGGAATCTGATGTAGGTCAAAAAAAATATCCATTTGGTTGAGCCAATTGAGTGGATCTTTTCCATCAAATTTTAACATATCCACCTTTGGTAATAGGTTCCTCTGTGGCCATGGAGTTGGATTTGAAGTAGATTGGTTAGGAGAACCACCCTAGTGGGTTTGTGAAATAGAGTTAGGTTGATGATTTTATAGATTAATGTTCAAAGCCTTTATGATATCTCCCAAATTATCTTGTATGGATTGCATATTATATTGTATGTCTTACACCTCACTCTGAATGCCTTGCACACTATAGTCAAGCTGGCTCACTTTGTGATCTATGTCAGAAAACCCTGGTACAAAGGGTCTATTACATCCCCCTTCTAACTCCATCTCATCCTTGTTAGGAGTTTTACCTAGAGTTTCAGCACCCTTTCCTTGGCCCCGAGTTTGTGGACTTGCCATAAAAGGGTTTTACAATGTCGACCGTTATTGACACTTTTGACCCAACTTTGACCAAGTGATTTTGGAATTATTTCGGCCTCAAATCAAAATATAAAAAGAACAAACTATAGCCAAATTTTTCTTAAATTTCCAAAAATGTAAACAACTCAGAAAAATTCTTTGAATTGCACACTATAGAGCACTTTTATGAAAAACCATAAAATAGCGATAACTTTTGAAAAACAGATCCAAATGAGCTGAAATTTTAATGGAAGCTTAATCTGATTATTTTTCACTTCTAGTAAAATAATTCAAGAGAAATTCCTAACCATTTTTTATATATCACAAAATTTAAAAATTTAGTGTTTCACCCACAAGATTGCCCAAATCACAGCTTTGATACCACTTGTAATGAAATTACTTCAAGAATTAAGTATAACAGAAGAATTATATCCAAATATGACTGAAATATATCCAAATATATGATAATAGATAAGCCACTTTGAGGGGGCAACCTCCACAAGCTTCAATAAGAGCAAAATTCACAATATGACGATAAATGATTACCCAATACCTCCTATATATAGTCTAATTAGGCCATGGTTACTCCATAGGCCGACCTACTAATCTAAAGAACACATAGATAAATGTAATATAATTTCAAAGAGGGATAAGTAAGCCACAAGTCGGCTAATACTATCCTCATACATGTGATAAGTTAAGGGCCTAACAGTCATGATTAGGGAGACCAAATTAAGATCAGTGGCTAAAATTAAAATTCAAAAGCTAAGGGACTTTAATGAAGATAAAATATGACCTAATGTTGAACCAAAACATATATTTCAAGGGGATGCCACAAAGGTAGACATGTTGTAAAAAGGATTTCTCCACCTCGAGTAGGTATAATACATAAATGCAAGATCAAATTTGATCTAAGTTAGTAGGAGTAAACCCTTTAAATCCATCTAATGCCATTAAATCCTTATAATTTTTTTCACGATATTCTAAACATAGGTTTTTTGTCTCATTTAGATTCAATAAACCCTAGCCTATGGATCTTTATTTACAATCATGACTATATGGAAACCAATAGGGTGATTAATTTTCATCCATAATAGATCTATATTTAAGATATAGAAGAAATGGTATAATGGTGATTGTGCAAAGAATATAAAAAATAACATCAATGAGAAATCTCAATTAATTGCCTAATAATATGAAGAACATAAAGAATGATCAAGGAAGACAATGGGGCATTTAGTGTTTCAAGGTATTTAGAGACTTGTTCCTATTTGATGAATTATAACTCAACATCCTCAGATTGATGCTAATGGATCAAATGCGGTTGGGTCACATTTATTAATGGTTATCTATTCAATTTCATCTCTCTCTCTCTCCACTTTATTTTATATAATCAATTTTGTTTCCCATTTAAAGGGGATGACTCTTAGATATTTTTATTAGAGACAAAGACTCTTATGTTTTGGCTATGCCAAATTTGTACTGTAACACCTATTTGATATAATAGAGACTAAATTTCTCCATTTTCAAGCTAAATTAAAGTGTCTTATGATTTCATTGATGTGGTTAAGTGAATACATGCTTTCTTTTACCTCTATCTGAATTCCCTCAGGTTCATGAAGTGTTTGAATAGCTCCCACACATCATTATAAGTGCTTATATAGTCTACTAATTAGTTTTGAAGTGGATAGCTACCCTTCCATGCTAGATTGATAGCTAGTTCTTGCCTTTTCGTGAAACACTTATGTGGAAGCTTTTTAAAAATTGAATGAAGTGATGTTTAAAAGTCTTGAAAGTGTCCTATAGTGTGTCTTTTTAAAGCATAGGTTTTAAAAACATTGGTGCATCACCTTCTTTCTACATGTTTTCATGTAATTGGTGTCTTTTTCTCTCCCTTTTCCAAGTCATAGGTTAGTGTAGGTGATAGATCTAATAGGAAGCTAGCCTTCTCCAGAGGCTCAACCTCACCATAGGACACCCAAATCTTGAGGTTCTTCCCATTTTATGTCTTATTTGGAGGGAACCTAAATAACTCCCCCCCATGGGTGAAAATTTAGACCAAAATATTAATTTTCCTAGCTACATGTCTCAATAACATTAGATGGCAAATTTGTTATTACCTACTACCAATCTTGCCTAATTACTTTAGAAACTCTACCAAATTTAAACATGACTCGTACTTATACTAAAATGATCACTAAATTACTTATAATTATGCACATACCTTAAGATTGAATGTCATAAATTTTGTGGGCTCAAATAAATCCTAAGTTGTCTGCCATATCTCCAAAACATTAAATACACACAACTTGTCATCTAAATGATAACAAACCACTACTTCAAACCCTGTAGTCAACACTAAACATCCATATCATTATTGAGTTTCATTTATACCACCCTAGGTCTATATTACCACTTCATATTGGCTATCTAGTATTCAACTCCTAAGTATTTATTTTAATTAATCAACATGTGTCCCTTATCCCTTAATACTAAATCCATGTGTATTTGACCCTTTAACATGTAATGATCTTGACAAAAAAAAAAATTCTTAGTGCTAATAACTCAGCATCAACATTTAGTGTTAATACTTTAGCATTTACCCTTAGTTCTTAGGATATAAAACCATTAGGATTAGCAATAGTTTAAATTTAAAATATTTCAAAGTTATATGTTTGATCAAATATATATTTCAACTTTAAATATGATCAAAATAGTGCCAATATAAACCATTCATATATAACTTTCACGATTTTAATTATCATTTTATCAATGAATCTATCCATAAAACCATAAATACTCAAAAATTGACCACTAGCATTGTATTCACATGATCCATATGACTGAATAACTATTTTGCTACCAATTCCTATACATGCTTAATATTTTCATTGAATACTTTTAATGATTTTGAAATGACTTATAATGTAGAGTAATAATTTCATTAAATGCAAAAAGTAATAATAACCATTCATCATAATAATTCATATTTAAATGATGTAATGAACTAAGACCCCTATTTAGCAATTTTATATGTTATGAAAAAATCTATCAATATGACAAAATCAATATAAAATACCTGGATTTACGAAATAAAAAGAGGGGGTGTTGAAAATAGGTTCAACACTGGCAACCTTGCTAGCTAATTTCAAAAATGAAATGAGGTAGCAAAATAAAAATTTGTCTATTTAAAGATAAAACACCTGAGAGTGCAATTGAGGTTAATCATTTATTAGGTAGCTAGATGAGAACCTCTTTAATAATGAATTACTTAAAGGGATGATGTGTTTGGTTAGCGTGGCATGAATAAAATGATTGATTAGATAGGGAATGTTTGGTTGTATAAACAATCAAATGTAAATGACTTATACATAAATATTGAAAATAAGTACTAACTTAAACACATTAATAACCAACTCAAGTTTATTTATAAAGTAAAATATGAATTATGTCATGTCAACCATCCTACCATGATTGCATACATCTATAAAACATTCTCCATGTACTTTTCCTTCTTCCTAATCAATGACTTTGTTGATGTAACCAAAATTAATCCAATCTAAAGAAAACAACAATATAAAAGAAAACAAAATCAAAAATAAAAAAGAATAAAAAAAAATACAACAAACAAAAGAAAAGAGGTATTGATGAAATAACTTCAAATGATGTCCCCAACCTTTTGCACATAAATAGTCACTTCCCGCTTACCCAATACCTAGTAGAACTTAGAATTAGATTGCACTTTACAGCTTTAAAAGTTATAAAATGAAATTGTAACTCACCTTTTTTCTCTTACCTTATACCATTTTAAATAATAAATCCAATTGAATTTTTCAACTCTGAAAATTTTCAAAGTGTAACTCAAGTTCTGATTTTTTCCCTTCTTCCCTATTTAGTGGAAATCAAAACTTTCACTACACTTTTCAAGTTTTTAAAGTTGCATAGTGAAAACAAAATATTTATACCCACTTCCATGGAATTTACCACCTCCAACAAATTACCTAGTGGAAAGTGGAGATCAAAATGCAAATTATAATTTTGTAAACTTACAAAACTACACTATAACCCCAAAACCTCACTTTCCCACCATTTAACCAACCACCACCATGTTTGGCATTTATTGCATATTTTATTAATAATATTAGGTTTTTTAAAGTCATTGTTAATATTTTCAAATCCAAGCTAGAGCATTGTGCCAATAAATGTACAAACTAGATGCTAATTATTGCCATGAGCCCAAATCTATGGTTGTCATCCCCTATGTGCATACACATTGTATTACTCCCATCACCCCACATTTTCTTGAATCCCTACCCTTTTTATCTGCAAGAATAGGGTTTTCTACCAAGATTTAGGTTTTCATCATTTATCTTCAAAATTTTCAAAAAGGGTATTCAAAATTGAATAATATTTTTTGTATTTTCCTTTTCCTCCTTCATATGCTATTAGTTCAAGATTGTTCTTTATATATTTTCCAAAGAATCTAGGGTTTTTTTCATGTTATTGAAATATAGAATATGCCCATAGGATTCTCCACTCAAATTTTGATAAATATCCCTCTTACTTTTTCAAGGTCAAATCCCCATAGAATTACCATTTGCAAAAACACATACAAAACCCTAGTAGAGGTTTCCCTTATCCTAACAACTGTGAGTTCCTATAAGAAATTTTAATTGACTCTACAAACCAAAAACCTCATATGACTTTTCATCAAAATTTTCAAGTGCAAATGGTAATTCAAAACCTTTCCAGACTTTTTATCCTATAATATTATGTCTAGACCCCACCAACTCTATAGTTGGTTTTCCCACACCAATTTTCCTAGAGCACATGTTTGGAAAATAAATTAAGTTGAAGTGAAAGGGACTTGATGTCCCATCTAGCCTAGATTTAGACACAAATTGGATCATTATCATACATCTAGATCACATAGACCTAGTAGATTTAGGAAACATAGTAATTATAGAATTCAATAATGATTGGATTCAAAGTATATACAATAGTGGTTTTCCCTAGGTTTCATCCTTCCCACTATCAATATAAATCCCTAAGCTTCTGATCATAATGGAAAACAACTATGATGCCAAGAAGAGGGAGGTGGTGAATAACAAAGGAGAGAAGATTCTGAATTTGGACCCTGATTTCATTAATACCATGTTGTTGATTCTAGAATACAAAAGCTATATATATATATAAACCCTAAATTTTACAAAAAATTATATCAAGATAATAATGTATCCTATCTAAGGGTGTTAAATAAATAATGGCTAAAACCGCTAGATGTATAACCATAAGGATTCCTATGACCTACCTAGAATAGACTTAAAGTATGAAGTAAGATACATTATCATGCTCTTGCATAGAGTTATAGGGGGCTCAAATGCTAAGAATTATTAGGATTGGATGTACTAGTATATCTAGGTAATCTATTTAAAAAAAAATACATTCATTGGGCCTAGTTGATATTTAAATCCATTTACAAATAGCTAATGGAGGTTTAAACTATAGGCCATTTTTATATGACATCCTATCTTGTTTATATATTATAAAAATGCAGGGCATATAGAGGATTGAACATAGTGCTTGATCAAATAAACAAGGTATTTAACTACCACCTTGACCTCATCATTGAGGCAATAAAATAACATTGTAGAAGGGTTAATGATGATTTTTTATACTAAATCTTATTTATGTTTGGAAAGGATCTAGGAGGGAGATTATTTTTTGATGCTAAAACTATAGAAATTGCCAAGTGGGGGCATTTTTATTTTATTTCCTAGCATATTAATCTATTAGAGTGGGTGTTTTCAATGGTTATCCCTATACCCTTCCAAGGTATGTAAGTGATAAATTAGAACTAATAGAACTTTTGAGGTAACTTGAATAAACCTACATGTTTTCATCAAATAAGCATAAGGCAGGGATCCACTTCCCTATTAGCACAGGCAGATACACTTGGCCTTCTCTATCAAAAGCCAAATATGTGAATCCAAATATGACTAAAATGACCTTGAGAGATCTTGATGAAATTCCCTTATATGATGTGACTAGATATGTTACCCATATATTAGGTGCTACATATTCCCACATCCCTTTTTATGAAGATTATTGGTAAGATATGTAACATAAAGAGGAAGTTAGATTAAGATATTATTCAAGAATGGCCCTAAAGCAAATCAAAGACTAAAACATGGCACCAATCCTTGAAGACTTGAAATATGATGAGAAATTAGTAGATATGGTGTATAGTGACAATAAAATATATCTCCAACCTCTCCCCCTAGTTAGGGGGTCTATACCTAAATCCTTCTCATTAATGGATATGACCGCCTAGTTATAAAGTGAATAATAAACTAGTTAAGGAGAATAGGGTTCAAAATAACCAAAGAGACCCTAAGTATTATAGATAGGTTAAGAGAAGTGAAGGATAAAGATGTAATAACAAAAAAAATAGATGTTTCTATCAATATAACCCATCCATACCAAGCAATAAGGCTAGTTATGTCACATAAGTAGAAGTAGATGTAGAAGATAAAAATGGCTTCTTCTAGCAGCAAAGATCCAATAGCCTAGCTGATGGATTAACCACTATCAACATCTATAGAGAGCACAAATACTATTCAATTGACATAATTAGTCCCTCCTCTTGTCTCTACTATTTAACTAACCACAATACTCCCTCATCTTATCTCCACTTCTCAATCATCTCAAGCAATTACCCCTCCTATTTCTACTAACCAACCAATGAAATTAATTGCACCTTCATCTGACCCACTTATGTAAGTGAATCTTTTAGTAATGAGACAATCAACATAATTGGGTGCTCAAAATCCACCTTTACCTCCCTCTTCTAAAATTACTTCCACCTAATCCCCAATATCCCCTACCACTCCATTAATAATAAATATCACCCATCAATACATGGTTATGGACTCAATCATTGTTACTATAATCCTAAAATCCATCCCAACTATTGGGGAAAGTATAGATTTATTTTCATCTTCCATCATACTTCCCATTTCATCTACTCCAAATTTTCTCGCTACGTTGATTGATTCATTTATTTCCTTGGATTCCACCCTTCCATAGGTTCCCCTATTACAACAATGCATGCTTACCTTTCCACTTGTATCACTTCCAACTTCCACACCCTTGGTAAACACATTTGTACCCATTTATTCCACTCACATAATAACTTAATCCCACATCAAGGATGTGGTGATATAAGAACCCATTGATACCACTATGGCTACTCAACCCATAAAATGGGAAAGAGATAGCCAAATCATTAGCCAAGGATTTAATAGTGATATTAGTGATATATACAACACATGTCATAATAACCACTAGTGTATCAAATTTAACTATAGATCCATAGATGACAATTCCCATTGGAGCAACACAATATTTATAGGTTTCCAATCCAAGTTGGCTATCACAATCAATAACAAAGAAAAGGAAATAAATGGTGTCTCCTAGCACTCTAGACTTTCATAAATTTGAGGCCTCCAAATGACCAAAGATAGGTCCTAGGACCATTTCTAGAATATCATATGATACAATATGGGAAAGATATGTGGATATAGTAGTTCCCCCACTAGATAAAGGAAATGAAGATTAGTGGTGGGGGATTATCAAATATCTAAAGTGCACTTGGGTTGACTCATAAGAGAAGGATTGAAGAATGATGTTCAGTCAAGTATCAACTCTCTTTTTGAGAAGATGAACAGTGACAATGCCACTAAAGATGAATTGAGAAACAAAGTTAAGAAGTTGAAAATTTTCTTAAGGAAGTTCATTCATCTAATAGCCCAGTTGACTCAATCTCTTACTCAATTCATTAAAAAATAAACATCTAAGGTAATGATAGAGATTGTTACCATGGGAAGGGACATAAAAGACTAGTTTGATGAACTCATCACAAAATGAAATAAAGTGACAGAGATGGCAATGGAATATTATAAGACTTTTAAGGATGACCATGCATCTCTAAAAGTAGAGATAAGAAAAATGAGGAAGATATTGAAATACTAAACCTATTCTTTCCAAAATTTTAGGCTATTGATCTAATTAGTACTGTAACTATCCTGCCAAAAAAGATATTAAAGAATTTTGAAGAGCATGAATAGCTCTAAGTAATAGAAAAATGTGAGATAAAAAACCTTTACATGCTTGGTCCTAATGAATAATGTCTTTAATATATTTTCAGTAGCTTTGATGCCTATATCAAGAAGATACAAGAAAAAAGGACAAGGAATATTTTAAGGTAATGGTTGTGGATTAATTATTTCAATTAGTTATAAAATACATTTTGTAAATTACATTTTTGTTATAAGAAACAATGTAAAGTTGCTAGTGGAAAATTGTAACTATCATTTTGACATCTCTTTTGAGAAAGAGCCATTTGTAATTTTCAATTATCATTTTTTTAGGCTTTAAGTTGTAAAAGTGTAACTTGTAATTTGCATTTTCCTTTTTGACAAAGTCTAAATTTTTTGAGTTGTAAAAAATCATGTTGTAATTTACACTTTCTTTTTTATCAAGTTCAATGACCTAATTTTTAAAAAAAGTATTCACTTCAAATTAAAAATTAGGTTTTACAAGTTATAACCTAAAATATCCAAAAGCATTCAATGTTTACCAAGTAATGCTTAATTTTGGTGCCCCATATCTTGGGAGAGATAACAACAACATAACTTAAAGAAGAAATGGTTCAACAAGAAGATTTCAATAGATTTCTCTACTTTTATAACATTTTTTGAAGTTCCTAGTAGTTGTATTCTTCTTTTCCTCCATCCACTCTACTAAGGACACCATTTAAAGATGAAGAGGAGGACATTTGCATTAAATTTTCTAGATTTTCTTTCTCTAGAACTAAGCGTAAGGTTTTTTTAAATTCTTATCTCTCAAGGGAGAATTTTTGTATAAATATGGGTACCCTAGTATAGCACATATATATTTTTGATATTAGAGAGATTAATGTACATTTGAATAATTTATCTATATGATGTAAAGTAGAGAAAGTCAATTGACTAAAGTTTTGCCTTCCTTGTGTTGTGTCATATTTGTGTATGTATGACTATTTATTAAGTTTGTGAATTCTCTAATTTTCATTTTAATCATATAGATTCATATATAGTATTATTTATTCCCTTTTGAAAAATTGTTGATAAAAAGTTAATAAATTTGTTCCTTATTTGATAAAGATTCAATATTAACTTTGATCTCATATTTATGCAAGATTGTGAATTAATAAACTCAATATATTAAATATTTCATTATGTTCAAATTAAATAAATAATTCATTTACACTATATTATCTGGTGTAGTCACCATTATCTAATTTTTTTCTCATTGTGAAACTCTTTTTGTCACAAGTCAAACCCTAGTTAGGATAAAAGTCACTAAGAGGCAGTAGTTTGACATGAAGTGGTCATATACTAGTTACATTAAGATTAGTGAAAGGAATTTATCCTTCTATAGAGGTTCACCTCAATTTTCCAAGGTTCTATAGCTTGGAGGTGATATCATTATGTCATTATATTTTCCATGTGTTTCAACTCATGCTACACATAATACTACAAATATAAAATGGGTGCAAGATCTAATTGATAATAGTTTTTAGCACACCTAGTGGGACTCAAAGATCATATCTAAGAGATTGGTACTATAGATAAAAAGTGTTGTATGATACTCATAAACATTTCAAAATAACTTGACAACTCCACTAGCTTACATATTCATGAAATCAAAGTTTATATATGCCTAAGATACAAACAAGATCTTCTACTAAAGTTAAGAGAACTAACTTGCAATAATTGTCATTTCCTTATAAAAATAAATCAAGATCAATTGTACCTTATACTATAATAAATCCTATAAATTTTTTTGCATCTCACACAAATACCCATAGTTGTTTCATACCTCCCACAATGTCTCCGAGAAATCAAAATTTTAGAGCATTCAATGGAGGCAACCCACTTATGTTGGCCAAGTATATTGATATACCCACTTTGGCTCTAAAAAGGCCTTCCATATTTTACTAGTGAAACTTCCACTACTCTTATTGAACATATACATGATATTTCTAACATCTATTTAGTTCATAACATAGGATAATAAAATGTTGATATTAGACTTCTTGCCTCTTCATTTAAGGGTAAAGCCTTACAATGGTACATAAGTCTACTTCCTAATTCCATCTATGTTTGGGATGATCTAGGGTCTTTCTTATGCACATAGTTTGAGGATAAGAGTGACCACCTCTCACTAGTTGAAAAACTAATCACTATTAAATGGTATCCTCATGAGCTCATGAGTGATTTTAATTTATGCTTTTAAAATACATGGAATAAAATTTGAGTGTTGGTCAATCCAACATCAAATAATGATTTTTTTATACTACTTAAGAGCCATAAATAGTGATATATTTGTCATGATTTAGTCAATGGTTATCACCACACATCCCAATGCTTAGGACATATCAATAAGGGTAGACAATTTCCTCATTCAAGATAGAAAAATTGCCCCTCAGCTTCCAAAGCCATTATTTTCAATGTTGCCTCCCATGAAACCCACTATAGCCCTAATTCCCACCACAAGCAATGCACTATATTTTAATCCTTCCCCTTTTGATGATTTTTATGAGGTTAAGACACTACTTAAATACTTTGGTAATGAATTGGTAGCTATGAAAAGGAAATATTCCCCAAATTGTAGGCCTTATCAACTAGCTAACTATAAATATCAACCTAATAGGAAGACATATCACAGTAGCTCACAACCCCAAATTCCAAACATGAAAGAAAAGCCTCTAAACATCCATGCTCTACTCACACCAAATAATTCTAAATCCATCATACCTATTACAATAACTTGGCTTAAGAATATAAGTGGTGTTATCCTTATGCTCAACTGTATAATTACAATGCTTATCCTAATGGTGTGATCAATCAATCCTTAAAGTTATAAATCATATTAAATCACCAAGGGAAACAAGAGGAAGCTAATTCTAAATAGAAGGATGCACAAGTGCCTAATAAAAATGAAACCACTCTTGTGAATATGGAAGAGGAGGATTTTATGGTGTGAATGAAGAGGAATCACTAATCAATGGTGTTTTTTTAGTGGCATCAAATACACATTATAATAAGAGAGTAATAAAAGGTGATCAACCCACTAGGGTTGACCAAGCTATAAATTATAATGTTGTACAAGAGGTTTCTAAAGGCAACAAAGTTATAATACCACCCAATGTATCTATGGGCTAACCAAAGTCAAAATTATTGATCCCAAATATTTTGAAAGAAGATATAGCTCCTATAAAGGCACCAACAAAGGTTGGTAACATTACTTTTAGTATTTTAGAACAAATTAAGAAGACAAACTTGATGTCACCATGTGGGAAGCACTATTTATTCTAGTATATAGGTATTTGAATTAGGAATCTTTAAAAAACTTATAAATAATAGACAAAGTCCCAGCTAAGGGAACCACTATTGCAGTTATCTTATGTCAACCTAAAAAAACACAAAATAAATTAAAAATATAAATCCTACCCTTTTTTACCTTTCACTCATATTTGGGAAAAATATTGTATATAAGTGTGTGGTATACTCTAGGTCTAGTAGTTCTATTATGCATAAGAAAATAGCTGATGCTCTTGGTATTAAATAAAAAATTGTCATAAAAGGCATGGTTCAATTAGATGGTGTTTTTGTCTAAATAGTTGGAACTATAAATTTTTTAAACCTTACTATCCATTCATGTCCAATATTATCCATATCTTAAGATATCTCAATTATTGACCTACACCCTATTTTGTTATATACCTTTCCCAAGACTTCACTACAAAAATAAGAGGGTACCTATCTGCTAATTGGTCCCATATGTTGCTTAAAAAAAGACATGGGACCAAAGTGATGATAAGAGTCTAACTACTAAATACCACATTGATCTATACAATCCTATCTTTGTGGATATGAATTTCACATTACAACATTATGAGGAGGAACTTGATCATGAGGCTACAACACCATGGAAGAAATCCTAGACATCATCTAGATAATTGGGGATCAAATTTCTAGTTTGATCCTTATGATTATGTCAAGGAAATAAGTTTGGGTACGTATTTCATTCATGAAAATGATGAAATCATCCCAAACGTTGTGAAACCAACTAAAAATTTCAAGGGAATGTGGAAACTATTCTTTAATGGCTCAATAAGTAAGAATGGTGTAGTTATAGGTATTATTTTTATTTCTCCCCAAAATGAGAGTTCTTTATATTATTTCAAACTTTAGTTCAAATGTAGTAATAGTGTGGCTAAATATGAAGCATTTATTTGAGGTCTCCATCTAGAAAAATAAAGGGCAATATAGTCACTACAAGTGTTTGGTGATAGTGAACTAATCATTCACAAAGTAAGATAAACAGATCACAACTAAGAATAATATGCTAAGTTCTTAGAAACATAGGGTTTAGGACATGTTAGAATATTTGATCTCTTTAAAATTCAAGAAATACCAAGAGGTCAGAATAAGGATGTTGATTGCATGGCCTTAGTGGGTTCTCAATATAACCTGCTTGAAGAGATTAGGAAGGATAATAGCTAACATGAAAAATTAATAGCGAGACCATCTGTTCTTGACAATGGAACCAACTATCAAATTTTTGATAATGTTTAGAAAATTATTAATTTTCTTGTAGATGAGGATAAATTCTCAAAAAAAAATTACTCAATACTCCAAGACCAATATAGGGATTAAATCATTCAGTTGAAGATAAACAATTTGACCATGGGTCTTGTTACTTTGGAAAGTATTTTAAACTCTAATGATTAGCTGAAAGATGAGAAGAAAAATCTCATAATCAAGGAAGAAGACTATGAGATAGTATTCATCTCAGAAAGAAAAAAACTAAAGATAAAAAAGGTATGCAATACTTCCAAAAAGTAGGATTTTAGTAGATCATGTCGAGAATTTAATAATAACTCTGCTTTGAGTTATAAATATCTAAGGGGTTTTGACCCAAGCTTAGCATAACATACAATAGAACTAGACCCAAATACTAAGCTTTTTAGACAAAAATAGATACCAATTAATCTAAAAATAGAACCCTTGATGAAGAGTGAGTGGTCTAAAATTACATAGGCTAACATCATTTTCCCCATTAAACACTCATCCTCGGTTGCTAACTTAGTCCATGTTAGGTAAAAGAGTGGTGAAATTAGGATTTTTATATATTTTAGGGACCTAAACAAAGTTTCCTTGAAGGATAATTATCCCGTTCCACCCTAGGATAAAATCCTTCAAACTATATTAGTATCTAAAAGGTTTTCCTTTCTATATGGTTATTCTAGATATAACCAATTCCAAGTATAGGAATCTAACCAGTTCAAGACCACTTTCATTACAAAATGGGACACATATGCCTATAAAAAGATGATTTTTGATCTAACCATTATTGGTGATACATTACAAAGAGCCATGGATATGGATTTCAAGTGTTTGATAAATGAGATGATCCTAGTCTACCTTGATGACATCACTCTTTATTCAAAACATGTTTTGTGACCACCTAGATCACCTTAACAAAGTTTTTAAAAGGTGAAGAGAATTTGGAGTTTCCCTCAATCTAAAAAAGTGTGTTTTCATAGTTGTTGAAGGGAAACTAATGGAACACACTATTTCAAAATAAGGTCTTGCAATAGACCTCAAGAAAGTAAGTGTTATATCTTCACTAGAACTTCTAAGCCATAAAAAGGAGTTACAAAGTTTCTAAGGGAAGATCAGCTTTGTAATAAGGTTCATCCCAAATTTTGCCTCCATGGCCAAGCCCCTTACTTCCATTCTTAAGAAGGGGTTTAGTTTCAACTAGACAATGGAAGGAAAGGATAGTTTTGAAGCCATAAAGAAGACCATTTCTCAAGATCCTACTCTTTTCAACCCTAACCACAAGAATGATTTCATTCTCTATGATTTTGAATGGGCAGGTAGCATATCAGTTATTTTGATGAAACATAATGGAGAAAATTTGGAGAAACCTATATATTTTTTTAGTCAATCCTTGGAAGATTATGAGGAAAAGTATAAATTTGTTGAGAAGTAAGTATATACAATAATAAAATATCTCAAAATTTTTAGTCATATACTCTCTAATAACAAAATCAATCTAATGGTAGCATCAAGGAATTCCTATTGAGCCAAGAATTAAATGAGAAGAGAGTGGGTTGGATCACAAATATCATGGAATGTGATGTAAACATCAAAATAACTAAGCTTGTAAGAGGAAAAGGATTATGTGAACAACTTGTTTCTAATATATAGAATGTTGATGTAGTATCTAATGAAATATACATTCAATAGGTGTTCCAACTAGCCACTCCACATATGATCAATATATGGATCAGTGACATGACTATCTTCCTATAGACTATTCAATACCTGCATGAGATCTAATAGTCCAAGAAGGGGTACTTAAGACTCCAATATGTTCCTTATGTTCTTATTTATGGGATATTGTTTAGGAAAGATATGAATCGATTTATGTTGAGGTAGATTGAGTATGATCAAATCACCAAGGTACTATAGGAGTTTCATAATGGATCATTGTGTGGACATTTATCTATAAGAACCATTCCATAAACATAATGAGGGTAGGCTAATATTTTCATAAACTTTTCAAAGATGCACATAAATGGGTGAAGAACTATGAAAAATGTGCCTATTTTATAAACAATCAAATATTAGTAGTTCTCCCTCTAAAACCATTACAATCTAACCTATAATTTTCACAATGGGGATAAAATTTCATTAGCATGATGAATCCACCATCATGTGTAGGCCACAAATGGGTCGTTATAGAAACTGATTATTCCACTAGATGGATTAAAGTGGTGGCATTGAAAGATGTTGTATACACATAATGTTTTCTAAATTTTATCAATTACTGATGCTCTTTATCTTTTAGGAACCCATCAAGTCTCAATCTCTCTAAATACATGATCTAAGGGGTGCATCAGGAAAGGGGTGGGTAGACCATTGGTGCTTCATAGGATTGTTGTCCTTTTTACCACTTGCTATCTAGACACTTGTCTCTTAAAAATAATTCCCTTAAGCTTTACCTCCTATTTTGAACACTCTAGTATTTTACCATGTTTATTATCCCTTTACCTAACCTAAACCCCTTTTTAATGGTTTACATGACTATTTCAGCCACATCAACCTTTTATCCTTATTGACAAAATTTATTAGGGACTAGGTCATCCCTTGGTTGACGTAGTCTTTGACCTAGTTAGTTTTTATCAAATTATGATACTACGTCAACCAAGTCAACCTTGTCAGATAATTTTTTTAAAAGGTTTTAGGGTTAAATTCACCTATATAAACATAATAATTTTTTCATTTATAAGAGAAAAAAATAATTAAGATATATTGCACATTTGGTTATCCACCATTATACTTGAGTAACAAGCTTAGGGTTTCATACTTTATTTATAGATATGGATCTTGTCTTATGGAGACATCTTTTGGATGTATTGATAGGTTGTGTATCCTAGGGATGATTTATCCTTTTCATCCATACATACCATAACAACCTCTTATGAAGCACCTTGGCCAAGGGAGAGATTAAGGCTTAGTAGATTCATCTTCAAAGGTAAGTATTCCTAACGTTGTTCTTCCTTTGTAACAGTAGATAGATATGCATTTATACTTATCTTCCATGACTTATGATTATATATACAATGACATGAGTATGTCTTCTATGAATGTTTAATTTTTATGTTTATTACCCCCCAGTTTATGCCACAAGCTTTGGTGAGCACTAGATTTTTTCTTTACTTATTATTAGTTTAGTGAATATGAAAACATATGACCTAGTTAAGGTTATTGCATGGTTTTTATTGAATGAAAGATTTGGAACCCACCCTATTGAATTTATTATGGTAAAAAATCCCTTTGATAGGTCTAGTGAACCCATCACATTGGTCATGACCCAAATTATCTAATGTATCCCCAATCAAAAGTGTAAGTAGGATCTATCTTCTCTAAGCTAGGATTGATTTATAGATCTGATGCATTTCCCATTACATACCTTATGGTGAAACCAAAATTATAATAACCCTTTTATGTTTCCTTTCATGCCTTTTATTTCTATCATTTTATTATTTTTTTATATTTTGAATACTAGGTTGACCAAACCAGTATAGTTCTAATTTTTGTGCACATATTTAACACATAGTCACATTGTAATGACTCTATTCTTTTTGTGTAGGTCTTCATCAAATACAAGTTACTAGATCAAACAGGTTGACACAATATTCTTATTTAGTCCTAGATAAAAACTATGTCAAATAGGATGACTTAGTCTTATAGTCAAAATTTAGATGACAAGTTAACTTAACTAGGTCAACTTAGTCATCTTAACATGCATCAGCAAATAATATTTCATATAACTAGGTCAACCCAGTTGACTTAGTTGGAAGAACTTGAAAAAAACATTCAAAGCACTTCAATATAAAATTTTCAATCCTCAGCATCTTCTAGCCCATCAAGGTTCCTTTATTTATCTCTCTTTCAATTAATTACTTCATTGTGGTTATATTTTTGTGCAAGTTTGTATTCTTCAAAAATGCAATCCTACATCAAACTAAGTCGACATGGTCGACTTATTTATATAACCTACCTTATACCTAAAATATTAAGTTGACCTAGTTGAGTTAGTTCTTAATAACTCTTACATCTACAAAAAATTAGAAACCTTAGTGACTTTATTATGTAATGTTTACATATAGTGTGTTCTAAACTAGCTTTATACCACTATTAATTTGGGAATTAATAATTATAGGCCAATAATTAATATACACTTTCATTTTCATCTTTTTACATACTTTAAGTAGCTCACATAGTCTAATCAAGTGTTTTTTTCAAATTGCCAGTTAGTTTCACTATTTTACTCTTTTTTCACACATTACCAAATCATACAAATTTAAAAATGTATTTAACACTTGTATTCCTAAGGCCTACCTACTTGGATTTCATCACCAATGGGGAAGCTAACTTGGTTTTCTATCTATGTATAATTATGTCTTTAATGCTATATATTGGCAAAGCACCCAACACCCTTATGACTACAAGATTGTGAAGAGAGAGGGTAGGCCCAAATACTAATCTAGTACCATTCCCATCATAGATCCCTTTCAACCTAAACATCCTGAAACCATCCATATATTGCTTTCTAGTTCCATATTTTTACCTAACTTCTCTATCACACTTGAAATAACATTTTATAATAATCTAAAAATACTCAAGATTACCACTTAGCATTTTCAATTGACTTCTTGCTCTCTACTCATTATATGTTGTATTATAAAAACTTGCATTGGCTAGCATTGGTGCAAGGTTTTGTATTGTGTGCCAATTGGATCATTCTCATTGATCCATTTTTTTTTAACTTCTATTTCTTGCTTCAATTACATTGAAATTTTTTTCTATATTTTTAGCACACTATCATTTTATTTGACATAGTATCTTATAGACTACATTTTCCCTAATTTTAGTATTTAGTCAGCATGATTGGCCTAGTAATTATTTCTACCAATCAAGTTTCATTACTAAGACAACCTGGTCGACTCTATATCCTTATCAAACTATCTTTTTCCCTATTTATAGTACTATGTTGACCTAGTCAACTTTGTACTCTTTTGCCTCTTGTCTAGCAGTACTAAGTCAACCTAGTGGACTATATACTCTTATCTATCATTTTTCTTTTACATCATCTTTGCCTTCCCTAATCTCTCTCCTTCATCATGAACTTCCTATTTAAAGATAACACTAATTTGAATTCAATAGATATGATGAGTCTTACCAACCCTAATAGGTTCTCCTATAAGCATCTTGTAGCTTCTACCCTAGATGAAAGTAATGTGCATGTAGCCACTCACACTAAAAACTATGGGTCTCCTCCTTATTCCTCTTCACTTTTAAATCCTCTCTTCTCACTTAAATATACACTTGAATTAGATTATACACCAAAAATTCTCTTCTTCATCAATGAGTTTCCTCAAAATCAAGGCAAAGATCCTCTTACTATTTACCATCTCATGATAAAATGGTCAAGTTGAGGAACCCCATTCAATCCTCTTACTATTTACCATCTCATGATAAAATGGTCAAGTTGAGGAACCCCATTCAACCTCTCCCATGTTCTCACATATATTTGGGGACACTATCTTCTTTTCTTATCAACCTATTCCCTCTATTATAACCCCTTCTCATCCCAATACATCTTCATCTTTGATTTTTTCCACCTCCATGCCTAGTATCTCTACTAACATGGCAGGTTTTACATCTAGTGGGCCTCTTCTAAGATCCACCCTTTTCAATTCTTCCACTAAAACATCATTTTCTGCCCATGGTAATCATGCCTCTAGTTTTCCTTCTTCTCATCCCTATATAAGTACATATTTTTATACATAATCAAATTATTTTGCTAGTGGATCACATACCAATAACTCTTATCAAGCTAATAATAACACCCATAGTGGTACCTAAGCCACTACTACCAATTCCAATGATTTAAAAAATACCAATAATACTAATTAAAACCATCAAATCTTATTACAATCTATTAATCAAATCAACACTTTACAAGATAAAAATATAGATCAAATGATGTAAATTCAAAATCATCTTATCCATCTTCACACTCACCCTTAAGAGATTCCTTGGGGTAAGCATAACCAAAATTTTCCCCCACCTCCTCTTAAGGATTCCCATGTTAATATTATCCCTCAACCTCCCCTTGTTAACAAAAAAATAAAAAACCTTCAAAATTATCCTTTTACATCTAAAATTACTAATATTGATATAGGATGTATCACCCCTACCATTACATATAATGGGTCAACCAATCCTACTATCCATTCAAAAACATTTGGAAATTTATATAAATATTGGGTCAATTTAAATAATTTTTCCACTACCAAGATATTATCAAAGACTCTCATGGGTGATGATTTAGATTGGTAGAACCAACTCAAATCTCATTCCATCACTAGTTTGCAATCCTTAGTCAATGCTCTAGTCCAGGATTTGCAAACTAGTGATCTCCTTGAGATTACCTTGGCCCATTTTATCAATTATATGTAACTTGAGACTTAAACCACATAAGATTTTATAAAATGATGAAAAACCTTATCTAATAAATGTAAACATAATATGTAAGATGATAACATTTTTCATTTGTTTAGCAATTTTCTTTTTCCCAAGTTGTAATATCAAGTCTGAACTCTCTTTCTCTCTCTCTCTCTCTCTCTCTCTCTCAACGTACTTTAGAAGAGTACATTGACCAAGCCAAGAGTCAAGATTTCATTATGCATTAATTCAATCCCTCCCAAAATTATATGGTTACTCACATGTTAATCAATAATAAGAATCATCATGATATAAATGATGGTGTCACCGACTCTTATGATACCATTCATATAATTCAATCTATTATTCCTAGTAAAACTTTGGAACAAACTTCCCCTCCCAACTAAATTACTAATCCTCATTTATTTTCAACCAATAATGTCAACATTCATAAACATTTATCCTTAGGATAATTACAAAAGTGTCTATCAAGGCCTCTCCCATGAGAACTTGATCTGACTCATCCCATGAAATCTTGGTACAATCCTAATAAATTTTGTTAGTTTCATGCTAGTTAGGTTCATGTTCATAAAACTTGTAGTCAAATTCATAATTTGGCTATGGATTTCCTTCTAGCAACCAAATTTGACCCTGATTATATCATTTGTAAATGTCAATAAGCATACAACATTGCTTTCAAAGCCCATGAAACATAAAATAAATATCAAGCTTTGAACTCGGCTAATGCTCATTTGGTCATCTATAAAGATCCTCTTCCAAATCACCAAGATAACCAAGAAAAGCCTACCTCTTATACTAATAATGTTGATAATATTCTTGACTCAACTCCTAAAGATAATGTGGTCAATATGATTAATATGTTAAGGGTGGCTACCTTCATTGATCCTCATATTATCCACACCCCTCAATTACCTTACACATTTTGTGTTATCCAATATTATTCTCTAACTCACTTAAAATAATGAGGGCAAGAAGACCTTATATCTTTTGATAAACCAATTCTAACACCTCCCTTGGATAATACTTCTTATATCATTTCTATCGTTCCTCCAACTTCTTTACCCATCACCAATGATACTTAAACTTTTATCAATGCTTCTTTTAATCTCTTTCAAACCAAACTTGCATCAACTAACCCATATTTTCAGAACAATAAACAAACTTGTCCTCTAATCAAGCCTTCTAAATATTATCAACATAGATTCACATGCACTTTGGCTCTTCCTTCCAATCAATTCCTTCAACACTATACACCCTTTTATAATAGTCCCCTTATGGGTTATGATGAATGGGATCCTATCATGAAGCTTACTCATCTCCCATCTTAAATCCCATTTCTAAAACTTATGTAGACCTATCCACATCATCATAATCATCTTATGTAGCTATTGTTTGAAATAAACATCCCTCATCCTCCCATAACAAGATTTGAAGCCACCTTATATAGATCATAAGATAAAATTTTAGAATAGTGTGAAGAGATGTCCATATATGTTGATGAAATAATGGACACTTCTCTTCCACTTGAATTCCCCATTTCTTCCATGATCCCTGATGAGATTTTGACTTGTGTAAATGATTATCCTATTTTTATCATTGTCTAAATTATTGATATCTAATTCAAACATGTCTTTATTGATAAGGTTTTTGGCACTTGTGTTACCTCTCTTGATTTTATCAAAACCCTTTGATATTATGAGTGTAATATTAAATCCACATGCATCACATGTCAAGGTTATGACCAAAGTAAAATGCCTCATTTACGTTGTGTGTGGCTTCCCATTATTGTCCTACCTATCACCATGCACATGAAGGTGATGATCTTAAACTTTATTTTATCCTATAATATATTTTTGGTAGGCCATAGACTCATCCTATGAGAGCAGTTGCCTCTTCTACTTTTCAATGTGTCAAATTACCTCACAATGGATCCATTTATATGATTCAAGGTGACACTAAACCTTGTAATTTTTAATAATTCTAAAACCATGGTATTTTTAAGATTCATACCTTTGAAACCTTGCTAAACATTCCATTTCATGAATCTTAATGTTTTAACTTTCTTATCAATTCCACTCAAGGTTACAATGGTCACACTGAACTCATAAGGAATATACCCCTAACCTCCTTGATTCTAATGATGATGAGATTAATTATATCAATATCAAGATTAAAACCTTGGATCTCTCACCTCATCTCATTTCTTAGTTTCCCCCTTATTTTCAACCTCATTCCTATCAATCACCTAGTGATGATATAACCATTATCTTAATTAAGACTCAACATTCCATTAATCATGCCACATCATATGACCAAGTAATCTCTACCTATGAAATTGAGCTTCATACAGGTGATTATGAAGATGGATATACATTAGATGATCCATTCTTAAGAGGTCTTGATCATGCCCATGATGATAAAATTATTCATTCTCATTCCTCTTTGATTTAGTCTTTCAGTATATCTTCTATTATTCCATCTTATATCATTCCTAATTTAAGAATTTTACCTCTTGATCATAAGGTATAGATGGTGCACACACATCCAATTTCTAAATAAACTCATAGGAGTATGTTTATGGATCATGCTATGACTAGTCCTTATTATTTTACCAGATATTAGGACCAATCTATCTAACTTATCCTTGAGATGCTTATGACTATCCTTTATCCTTTTTTGCATCCTACCACTCACTCAATAGAGCCCTATTTGTATCCTATTACCACTCCCTCTATAGTTTATTCTCTTCATATTTTAAATCCTATTACACCTTCAGTGGAGCCCTGCTCAGTCTCTCCACCAGCCCCACCTTCTCTTAGTGATTGTTTACTCCCTTTACATAGCTTGTTCCTTTTTCCACAAAATGGGTCAATCAGCCATATTGTGAAATTCATAAAGCTATCAGTGAATGGAATAGAGACCATTCATTATACCAACCTTCCTCACCCTCTACTTCCACTCCTCCTATGAATACACATACCAAATATACTCACAAGTGTATCTGCTACTTCTATGGTATAGATAATCACTCATTGACACATTATCATAAGTTGTGGTATATATTGACACCTTACATTCCACCACTCCTCAACCCACAAACAAGGTTATACCTCCCCAAAAAATGTTACTTTAATATCTTCCCAAATATGGAGAGGTATATTATCTCTGGCACTAATGTGGTACTCATCATACTAATTATTGCCACATCCTTCAGTAGTATCTAAGAGATCACCTCATGTTTATTACTTTGCATAATATCATTCCTCCCACAAGTTTCCCTTAGAATATGGCTTCTCCTTATTCCCATATTGATCCACCACCTTTGGTCCCTTATCCACCTACTATTTCTCTACCCATGAGTCCATCTATAGATCCTCTTTCCCTAATGGCACTTTCTCCACCAATAAACCCTTAATATCCTATAGATTCCATTCCTATTCCTTTGTCTAAGCATCCCTTACATTATATCCCTCATCATCATGATCCCCTAAGAAATCCTACATTTTATGTTGAGGAGATTTGATGTGAAGTATGTTCTTAACTTTCACTAAATATCGATGACAGTTTGGTTTCAATCTTAGTTTAGCTTCATAAAGACTTATTAGATGTAATGGATAATGTGTGTGGATAAAAATATTAGTACTTATTAATAAAATCATGGTATTCTTACATTTATTTCCTCATTTTGATTGAATGCATGTTCCAACTTTACATTTATCTATTTTTATCATTTGACATTGTGTCACATTCTTATCTATCTTACATGGTGACTTTTATTTTGCACTACATGTTGCTTATGCTAGAATTATTATTCTTATGTTCTCTTATGGATTATTTTTAGTAATTACATACTTGTTCTTATTGAATTATTTTCTTATGGTTACCTTATTATTTTTCATGATTGTTTGATATCTTATCTCTATAAACATGGATAATTTTTATTGTGACTTGGTTATACAAACCTTGATCCTTTTATTCATTCCTCCTTTACCATATGATCAGTTAATAAATAATTCATTTCATTAAAAACTCATTTTATCAGTCCACTTTTCATATATTCTTCTTCCCCTTTATTCCCTTTTTGCAATCTAAGCATACACATGGTTGAGACTTGAGATAACATGTTAGTTCATAGTTAAGCCTAAATGTTCTAATCAGTCATATCTTTAGATACATAGATTTATTTAGCCAAATCCTTAATCTCATTCATGTGTATCAATATATATCTCACGATTGGTCATTCCAAGTACATATGGATGAGGAATCTTAAAATCCATAAAACACTCAAAAGCCAAATCATTTAATAAAAGACAATGATCTAAAAGGTAACATTCAAAAAATTCAAAAGTTAAATCACACTAAAAGATGTGATTGTAATCACAAATACTTTATCAAATTAAATATAAAAATCCACATTTGGCCTCATTATTGATCTAAGTTCCATTGGGGTACATTAGGCTAGTAGATTATAAAAGGAGAATTTAAAACAAATCTTTTAGTGCTACCTAATTTATCATGCAAGTACCCAATCTTCATAGTAGACTGATGGATCTGGAAGGGTCTTGAGGAATGAGGAAAACATCATGAGAAGGTAGGTCCATTTTAATTTTCTTGATAAAAAGTACCAGCATAATTTCATCTTAGTACCACACTTATTGGCCTACACAACTTTCTACCTCTAGTGAACAAGTATTCTCTATATATTGATGGTCACTAGTCACTTAGTGTCTTCTCATGTCCTTAGTGTGCCTAATATCTCCTCAGTTCTTCTCATAATATGCCTATGTTATTATTATTACATTCCCTTCTTCATTCCCTAAAACCCTAATATTTCCTCTTGAGAAATATTATTTTGTTCATTGATCACTCCCCCTAGGAATTACATTTTTGAGTTGCATTATAAGACCTTAAAAAGGACTAGGCCTTCCTAAAAAATTACAAAATTTTCACATTACCATTCCAAATATTCACTTTTATCATATTTTCACATTGTTCTCACCTCATTTGTGTTCCTTTTGTGAGTTTTAGTATAATATCATGGATAAGACCTGGCCTTCCTAAAAAAAAATTCCAATACCCAATTTACAACAAAATTACATGTGTCAAATATGAGATAAAATGTGATTGATTATGAGTTACACATATTGACATGCTACCTATCTTGGCTTATTATGTTTTATTATTACTTCAATAATCTTTCCCCATTATCTTCTTATTTTTTGATTACATGTAAGAATCCAACCCTTTTTCTTAAAAAATTTCATACTTCCAAACTTGAATTAGTGTGATTAATTTGAAACCATTTTTCCAATTTTGTTTCTCTTTTATACTTCCCAATGTGATTTAGTATGTTTGATTAACTTAATTGATTTATTTTTATACCATTAGTCTTTCACGTGATTTTTATTTTATTACATTATTATCATATTTCCCAACCTGATTTAGTGTGATTTTACTTGTTTTAACTTGTTGCCAATCTTTTTCATGGTTTAAAATTTTTGTTTATGCTCTTGTTTACCACATTTTTGGTTTATTATACTTATTCACCTTTTGTTATTACACATTTCCCATGATGATATAGTGTGTAGTACATTTGTTTTTCTAGTAATTATACTTTTCTAAGTCATTTTTTCCTATTTCCTTTTAACCATGCATGTGTACTACATAATGATAGAAAATAAAATATCATACATATATTTCCTATAGCATATACAATAAAATCCAAAATAAAAACATGTTCTATAAATAACCATTCATCCAAAACCACAACCAAAATATAACCCATAAAATCAACATCCAATTGTCAAAATCATATATATATATATATATATATATATATACATACACACACACATATATATATATACATATATATATATATATATATACATATATATATATACATATATATATATATACATATATATATATACATATATATATATATTTATATATATAAATAAATATATATATATATATATATACATATACATATATATATATATATATATATATATATATATATATATATATATATATCATGTGTTTCAAAGATAAATAGTACAAATATGCATCACTCTAGTTCTATGGCTAGGCTCCATCATGTCTATCTCATAGCTCAACCATGTTATCCATAGATGCCTCAAACTATCCCTTTTGAATAGTACACTAAAATGAGGTTGGTTTAGATATCAAACATATTACCTATCCTTATAGGTTGGGAACCGACACTTGTACTTATCCCAACTAGATTGTTCTAGCGATATATGTGGATCTCTTTTGATCCAAGGCCTACTAATCTTGTGCCTCTCCTATTCCTACCCCCTTTAGTGGATGCAATCCATCTCTAAAAGATTTTAACTTCTTGGTAGCCTCCCCCTCTAGTATAAACTAACCCACCTAAGTTGGGGTAAATAGTACCATATGATCATCCAATATGGCAGGGTCATATGGTATGAGTACCCCATCCAGAATATGATGGAACAATCCCATAACTGGGGATCCCCATTTGATCTCCTCATCTACAAGATCTACAAAATTTAAACCAACTAAATATTAGATCACATATATCTCTCAAAATCAATCTATCTATAAATCATATATAACAAGTATTCTATCTCAAAAAACTAATAATTATAAACATTTATCACCTGTCCTGATGTCACCGATCATTGTCCCCTTATCTACTTGTCTACCAAGCATAGACTCTCTATTAGCCTATCCCTTAAGCACCTCATTTGTGGAATGCCTCCCAATCAAATAAAAACTTGGAGTCACCACCCATGCATGTCTTGGTCCTCTCCTTAGTGGTGCCTCTATATAATAACTCTACTTTGGGCTGATTGATAGGTCATCCTAGATTACCACCCTCTATGCTCAATCTCATTATTCAAGTTATACTTTGAAACTTTACTTCCCACTTACCCAATACCCAACAAAAATTTGAATTCAAGTTATACTTTGAAACTTTACAAGTTTGAAAATGAAATCAAAACCCCACTTTTGGATCTTAACTAATATCATCAAAAAATAGAACTCTGATTGCATGTTGCAACTTTGAGAAGTTACTAAGTGTAACTCAGGTTTTGCTTATTTCCCTTTTTCCCTACCTAAAAAAAATTAGAACTTACACTATAATTTATAAATTTGTAAAGTTGAAAAGTGAAAATGAAGTTTTTATACTACTTCCATGTCATTTACCACCTCTAATTAATCACCCAACAAAAAGTAGAGATCAAAATGCAAATTATAACTTTTCAAACTTGTACAATTGCACTATAACCCCAAAACCCTACTTTCCTACCATTTACTAAACCACCATTGTGTTTGGAATTTATTGCATTTTTTATTAATAAAATTAGGTTTTTTAAAGTCATTATTAAAATTTTCAAATCCGATCCAAAGATCTATGTCAAGAAACATATGAACTAGATGTGAAGTGATGTCAAACAATGCTAAGCAATATCATGCACCCAAATCTACCATTGACATCCCCTGCATACACAAACATGGTATTGCTCCAATCATACCCATTTCCTTTAATCCCTATCCATTTTTTTCAATAATAGGGATTTCTTCCAAGATTTATGTTTTTATCATTTACCTTTGAAATTATCAAAAATAGTATTCAAAATTTGAAAATATTGTTTGCATTTTCCTTTTCCTCCTTTGCATATTGTTACTTTAAGATTGTTTTTTATATCTTTTCCAAAAAATATAGGGTTTGTGTTTCACTATTTAAATATGTAATATTACCATGGGATTCTCCACACAAATTCTAGTGAAGATCCCTCTTGCTTTTTCAAGGTCAAATCCCTATGGAAATTCCATTTACAAAAACACATATTAAACCATAGAGGAAATTTCCCTTATCTTAATAAGTCTGAGTTCCCATTAGAAATCCAACTTTCCTCTTCAAACCAAAAACCGCACCAAACTTTTCATTAGACTTTTCAAGTTCAAATTACAAGTCGAAACCCCTCTAGACCATCTAACCTGTAATAGCAAGTCTAGACCCCACCAACTTTGTAGTTTTTTTTCTCACACCAATTTTCTCAAAACACATATCTATAAATAAAATGAAGTTAATGTAAAAGGGACCTCGTGTCCCATCCATATTGGATTCAAACATAAATGAGATCACCAACATAAATCTAGTTCACATAGACCTAGAAGTTTTTTAATAATAGAGTAAATGCAAAATTCAAGAATGATTGGATTTAAAGCATCTACGACAATGGTTTGACCCAGGTTGTAGTCTTCCCACTATTAGTATAAATCTATAAATTGTGCTCATAATGGAAAAACACTATGATTCTAAGAAGAGGGAGGTGGTGAATGATAAAGGAGAGAAGATTTTGAATTTAGACCCTAATTTCATTGATACCATGTTCCTAATTCTAGAATATGAAAGATATCTAGATATAACTCATGACTCTTCCAAAAAGTTATATCAAGATAATAATGTAACTTATCTAAGGGTGTTTAAAAAAAATGGGTAAAAAATCCTATACCTATAGCCATAAGGATGCCTAGGACCTCAGTTAGAATAGACATAAAGGATGAAGTAGGAGACATTATCATACTCTTGTATAGAGTTACATGGGACCTGAGTTCTAAAAATTATCAAGATGGGATGTCCCATTATATATAGTTAATCTACTAAAACAAAATACATTCACTATGCCTAGTTCATTTTTGACTCCATTTACATATATTTTATGGAGGTCCAAACTTTAGGCAAGTTTTTCATGACATCATACCTTCTCTATATATTATAAAAAGGGAGGGCATTCCCAAGATTGGACACAATTCCTGATCAAATAAACAAGGTCTTTAACTACTACCCTAACCTCACCCTTGAAGAAAAAAAACAACATTTTAAAAGGGCCAATGATGATTTTGAATACTACACCATAATTATGTTTGAAAAGGAGCTAGGAAGGAGAATATTTTTTGATGTTGTAATTACAAAAATTGTTAGGTGGGGGTCATTTTTCATTTAGTTCCCCACATATTCATATATTACTATGGGTGGTTTTAGTGGTTGTCCTTATACTGTTATAAGGTATGTAAGTGATAAATGGACCCTAATGGAACTTGTGAGGCAAATTACAAAAACCCATATTTTTTATCAAACAAGTATAAGGTAGGGATCTACTTCTCAATTATCATAGGGAGATACACCCACCTTTCCCTATCAAAATCCAAATGTACAAATGTCAAGATGACTCAAATGAACTTGAGATATCTTGATTTAAGGTCCTTCTATGAAATAACTAGATATATTACTAGTATAATAGGTGCCACATATTACCATATCCCTTTCTATGAAGATTAGTGGGAAGATATGAAGGATAAACAAGAAGCTAGATTAAGATATTATTCAAGAATGACACTGGAGAAAATCAAAGACTAGAACATGGCCCCAATCCCTAAATACTTGAAAGATAATGAGTAGTCATTAGATAGGGTGTATTATGACAATACAAACTATCTCCAACCTTTCCCACTTGTTAGGTGGTCTATACCTTAAACCTTCTCATTGATGGATAGGACCACCCATGTTATAAATAGAAATATAAACTAGTTAAGGATTAGAGGGATCAAAATAACCAAAGAGACCCTAAGTATTATAGATAGGTTGAGATAAGTGAAGGAGAAAGATGTAGTGGCAGTAGTAGTAGAGAGTTCTGGTAGTGAAACCCAAGAAGACCAAGCAGTTTATGTAGTTGTTTCACATAAATAGAAGAAAAATTAGATGGAAAAAATGGATTCTTATAGTATCCAATAGCCAATAGCCCAACCAATGGATCAACCACTATCAACTTCTATAGAGGACATAATTACTACTCAATCAACATAAGTAGTCCCTTTTCCTATCTCTACTATTCAACCAACCACATTATTTCCTCCTCCTATCTTCACTACCCATTCATATAAAATAACTAACCTTTTTATTTCCACCATCCCATTAGTGAAATTAATTTTACCTTCATCTAACCCACATATACAAGTGACTCATTTAGCAATAATCCAATCAACATAGTTGGATACACAAACTCCACCTTTACCTCCCTCTTCCTCAATCACTTTCACCTCATCCCCAATATCCACTACCATTCCATTAATCACTAATACCACCCAATAGTACATGGATATAGACTAAATCATATTGAATGTAATTCCATTGGCCATCCCAACCACTAGGATAGATATAGATTCATTTTCATCTTCCATCACATGTCTTATTTCATCTACTTTGAGTATTCCCACTAGGTTTATTAATTCATTTAATGCCTTGGATTCTACCATTCCATAGTTTCCCCTTTTCCAACTACCCATGCCTACCTTTACACTTGTGTTACTTCTAACTTCCACACACCCAATGAGCACATTTATATCCACTTCTTCTACTCCCATAGTAACCCAAGCCCCCACCAAGGAGGTGGAGATAGAAGGACCAATTGATACCAATGTGGTTACTCAACTCAAAAATGGGAAAGATATATCCAAATCATCAACCAAGTATTTAATGGTAATATTAGTGATAAATAAAACACTTGTCACAATAACCACTAGTGTTGTAGCTTCAAATACAGATTCACAAATGGCAGTGCCTATTGGAGCAACACAAGAATCACATGTTGACACTCCAAGTTAGATATCACAATTAATAACTAATAAAAGGAAATGAATGATGTCTCACATCACTTTAGACTTTGGTATTTTTAGGCATCCAAGTGACTAAAGATGGGCCCTAAGACCATCTCTATAATATCATATGATGAAACAAGGGAAAGATATGTGGAGATAGAAGTTCCCCCACAGTATATAAAAAATGAAGATTTAGTGGTGGGGGATTATCAAATATCTAAAGTGCACCTAGATTAACCAATAATATAAGGACTAAATCATGATGTTTAGTCAATTAT
This sequence comes from Torreya grandis, assembly GCA_037957365.1. Classification (NCBI taxonomy): domain Eukaryota; kingdom Viridiplantae; phylum Streptophyta; class Pinopsida; order Cupressales; family Taxaceae; genus Torreya; species Torreya grandis. The sequence goes on from JARHVA010000475.1 coordinate 3,021,845, forward strand.
CAACTCTCTTTTTGAGAATATGGATAGTGACAATGACACTAAAGATGAATTGAATAATAAAATTGAGAAGTTAACAATTTCTTTGAGGAAGTTCATCAAGGTAGTATCCCAATAACTCAATCTCTTGCTCTATTCCATGATAAATAAACATTTAAATTTATGATATATATTGGTACCATGGGAATGGACACAAAAGAATGGGTTGATAAATTCACCACAAAAGGAAATAGAGTGAGAGATCTAGAAATGGACTATTAGAAGACTCTAAAGGATGATCATAGATCTTTGAAAGTAGAAATAAGGAAATATGAGGAAGAGATTAAAAGACTAAACCTACTCTTTCCAAAATTATAGGTTGTTGACCTAATTGAGACTAACATTCTCCTGTCAGAAAAGATATTGAAGTGTTCTCCAAAGCATGTAGAGATGGATAAGTTAACCCATTTTAGAATTAGGATACTACTAAAAATATTAATAAGGCAAAAAAAAATGAGATAAGGCCACATATACAATTTATGACATTGAATATTTATTTGGTAAATTATCATGTAAAGCAACAAATCACCAAGATCAACTCCTAGTTTAATAGGTCCAAGATAAATTCAATGGGGTAGTCAAGATATAATCAACATGGGATACAAATTTCAACTTGAGTTTCATCCACTAATTCATTAGGTATCAAAATACATTGGATCAGATGGGAAAAGATACTTAAGTCTATAGATTTACATCTAGTTAACTATCTGAAGTTATATCAGAATGTGAGATCAACAACCTTTACGCACTTGGTATTGACAAAGGATGCCTTCAAGAGATCTTCATTAGCTTCAATGCTTATATAAAGAAGATACAAACAAAAAATGACAAGGAATGTTTAGAGGTCATCATTGTGGATTAATTTTTTCAATTAAATATAAAATACATTCTGTACATTACATTTTTATTTTAAGAAATCGTAAGGAAATTAACCAAATGATTCATGACAATAGAATTATATATGGAAAAATTAAGAGAAAAATAATTGACTATTATGTCTAAGCCACTTTAAGGGGAAAACTTCTAAAATAATGCAATATGAATAAAATTCACAATATGATGATAATAGACTAACCACTATCTCCTATATATAATCTACTTAGCCATGGTTATTCCATTGACCAACCATACTAAGAACATTGAGAAATATAACAAGCTAATATGAAGATATGTAAGACACAAATCAACTACACATATCCCTAGATGTATTACAAGTTAAGCACATAACATGTCCCTCCACTTTAAAACAACATTGTCCTCAACCTTGAATCAAACCAAGATGTTTTTATAGGAATGCTTCATCCTCCCATGTTGCATATTTAGAATACAGGTTCTTTTATTTGATCAAATACTAATTAATGGCTCTGGTCCATAGTTTCTTATTGAATATATGAAGGATATCCTTAGTATTTATAATGACTCTACATTATTCATCTAATTTAGATAATTTAGTATGAGTGAAAACTATGTGTTTAATTAATTTCTTTAGGTAAGGTACATGGAATATCAGATGTATGTGAGTGGATGGGGGTACTTATAATTTGTAAGCCACACTACCAATTTTTTTCAAGATCTAATAAGGGAAATAATGCTTAGGTGATATCTTGTTATCCGTTTTATATTTCTTTAGAGACATTTGATTATATGGATTCAAATGCATAAAGACCCAATCACCTATGTCAAAATACCACTCACTATAGTGTTGATCTACTTGTTACTTCATTCAATTTTGTGACTTTTCTAAATTATGTCAAAAATTAACTAGCACTTCTTGTTGATGGTTAATGTGTTCCTCAATAGCTCAGACCTTAGGATGCATTTTCAAAACTAAAGTGAGGTATGTGGGGTGATACCCATACAATGCCATAAAAGGAGACATCTTGAAAGAAGTGTTATAACACTATTCAACAAGTGGTAGCCAATGAACCCATTTTTCTTGTTTGTTAGAAAAAAAATAATGAAGATACCCTTCGAGACATTTTTTGATTACCTCTATACTAGATGTAATAAACCATTACACCAAACACTTAAGGTGTTAATAAAATCTTCCCATAAAGATCACAACATCCAACCATAATTCTAAATCGTAGACTCTGGGATATATTTACTCTCATACACTAAGATCCCCCACATGTATGAGCCTTAGATGAACACTACCATGCCAATGTAGCCACCTATTTTGTGACTTGAACCTAGGTGGAGGATATGATACCAAATTTTAAAAAAAATTACACCATAACCATGAGGTGATAGTGAAATCTATTCATTAGGATCATAACATCCCACCATGCTTCCATACACTAGGATTCCATACATGCAGGAGAACTAAATGAACACTACTATGCTAGGATATCCATCCACTCCATTAATTGAACCTGGGTGGAAGATTTGATACAAAATGTAATAAACCATTACACTAAAACCTCATGGTGTTATTTAAATCCATCCATCAAGATCATAACAAAAACATTATAAATTTTCAAGTTGTAAATTACAACTATTAGTTTGATAGCTCTTTTGAGAAAGAGAAATTTGTAATTTCCAATCATCATTTTGTTAGGATTTAAGCTGTAACTTTTAATTTGATTTGTTTCATTTCAATGGATCTTGAATTGCTTGATTTGTAAAAAATCATGTTTTAATTTACACTTTCTTTTTTGTTAAGTTGAATGACATAAAAGTAGAAGATCAACCAAGCACCTCATGGTTATGGTGTAATTTTTTTTAAAACTAATTAACTAATCATTAAGTTACCCACAAGTAATAAAAGTACTAAAATTTACATACTGATTATTATTTACCACTAAGAATTACATATTTTTAACCATTAAGAATTAAATAAAACCTTTTATTACTAAATGTAAAATTTATTTATTTAATTATTGATCTAAATGACTAACATATGAAAATAAAAAAATACATTTCATCTTTAATTCAAGTATTTAATCATTGATTGGTACAAACCTAAATGAAAAAGAATTAACTTCTACTAAAATAAAAAATTGATGAATAAATTTAAATAGCTTAAAATTTATATTTGAAATTCAAATGACTTTTTCCCACTTGCAAGTGATCCCACTTACAAGATCCATTAGATTGAAACTAATCTAAACCTTAGGATCTAATTATTCCTTATAAAGTCCTATATTTATTTGAGCTCAAATAGAAGAGTTATCCAACTCTAACTCCAATTTTGTTTTGTTTTTAATTAAAGGTTACATAGGTTGGAGGTGAATACACATAATATTTTTAACTTTTATTTGATTACTGACACTTTGTATCTTATAGGAACTTGTTGAGTCTCAATCTCTTTGAGTATATGCCTTAAGGGGTGCACCAAGAAAGGGATGGGTAGACCATCAATGCTTTGTAATAATTTTGTTCCTTTTGCCACTTTCCATCCACACACTAGCCTCTTAAAACCATTAAACCCAAGAATATTATTCCTAGTTATACCTATTGCTATCACTTGCTATGTTTGGTCATTCATTTCTTTCCTTAGCACCTTTTTGACCTGTTGGTTGTGCTAGGTCAACCTAGAACAATTTAGGAACTTTTTATCTTTTTTCATTCATTGGCCTCTTAGCTAACCTAGCACAAACCTAGTGAGTTAGACCCAAAAACATGCTAGGTCAATCGGGTCAACCTAGCACATCCTACATTCCCAAATGATTTTAGGGTAAGATACTACTATATATATAAAGTCATTTACCACCTTTTCATATGAGTTAATAATTAAGTGAATAAGTGCAAAAAAAAATATAACTATTGACCATTATACTTGGGGAATAAATCCTTAGGGTTCAATACTTTGTTTGGAGCTTAGATCTCATCTTGTGGATAAGTATTTTAGATGCTTGGATAGGTTGTGTAGCCTAGACCTGATTTATCTTAGTTATCCTTACATAACATAATAATATCTTGTAAATCACCTTGGCCAAGGGGGAGATTGAGGCTCATTGAGTACATCTTGAAAGGTAAGTATTCCTAACTTTATTTCTCCTTTGTAAGAGTAGATAGATAGTGCATTTGTATTCTACTCTTTCATGTATTAGGATTTTGTATACATTGACATGAATATATGTCTTCTAATACATGTTTAGTTTAGTTGTTTATTTTTTTATTTCTAACCCCCACATTATGTCATAATCTTTGGTGTGCACTATATTATATTTAGTTTTCTTATTATTAAATTAGTGAAATATTAAATCATAAGACTCTTTTAGGGTTATTTTGCTACTATGTTTGATAGTAGGCTTTGAAACCCTACTTCACATAGTGTGTTGTGATAAGTGATCCCCTAATCAAGTCTAGCAAATACTCACATTGGTCATGTTCCTACGTAACAATTATATGCTCCCAAATCATAAATGTAAGTGTGCTCTATCCCATCTGATCTATGATTCATTTATGGATACAATGCATTTTTAATTACATACATTTTGGTGAACCTGATGTGAATCAAAACCTTGCATGATTTATTTTAATTATTTCATTTCTATTCATCATTATTTTTATCATATCTTTACTATGCTATATCAACCCTATCAACCTAGTTATTTATCTTTGTGTGTAGGTTTGTAGGAATAGGTAACTGGTTCATATAGCTCAACCAATTATTTATATTTGTTTTCAAGTTTGTAGGAATAGGTAATTGGTATAGGTTTCTAAAACTTATAGAATTTTGTTCAAATAACTAGATAAACTAGCTCAACTCAATACAAGTTTTTTTAGGTTTATAAGCTTCATGTTCAACCTATTAGGTCAACCAGGTCAACCCAGTGCATTCTCAACACTTTTTAAACAAGTTCTTGTATAGCTTGATCGACCACCTTAACCCAATTTGTAGGTTTTTGATATTTTTATCTAAGGTCTAAGATCAATAACCTTCTCCTTTTCATCTCTAAACCACTTAGGTTAGTTTCTATTTCTTTATATCTTTCCTTTTTCTTTGCTTTCCTTTCATGGTTTTTAGTCTTCAAAACTACCTCTACACAATCAACTATGTTGACCCTATGGACCTAGTTTTGTGTTGTGTTTTTTGAAATAACTAGGTCGACCTGACCAACCTAGTTCACTTTCGGACTTCTCTTCCATAGTATAGGTTCAACCTTGTTGACCCTATCATGTATGATTATCCATTTAGTTTCTCAACTATACCTTGTTTCAAAGTCGTAATTAAGCATACATTTTAATCACATATTTTTTTAATTTTATTACATGCTTAGAATAGTTTACATAGTCTAATTAGGGGAAATTTAATCAATTTATTAGATACACTATTTTTATTCTCTTACACACATGGCCAAACCACACAAACATCAACAAAAATTTAAATAGTTGACTATCTATGTCTTCATATTTGTATTTCATCACCAAGGGGAAAGCTGACTTGATGCTTTGATCAAGTATAAAGCATGGTTAATGGTATATTTTGGCTAGGCACCCATTACCCTATTACTATGGTGTATGAAGTGAGGGGGTAGGCCCCAATACCAAGCCTATATAATTTCCACTATAGTCCCTTCCATCCTAAACTTACCTAAAACTATCCTTAGATTTCTATCTAGTACCTTTCTTATAGCCAATCTCCCTTTCACATTTAAAATAATTATTAATAATCTAATCAACATTCTAGGTTGACCAAGTATCTATCCTTACTTTCAAGTTGTTTGGTTGATCTTTGATCAATTATGTGTGAAAGCTTGTATTAACTAGTGTTAGTGTAAGATTTTACTTTGTGTGCATCAATTGGATTGGCCAACATCAATTTAATTGACTATTTTTTTCCCTTTTAGTATTTTCTACTTTCTTACATTACTTGATATTATCTTATTTTAATTCATAGCTTGTTATCAAATTTCTTTTCTTCCCTATCTAGTAGACTAGGTCAACCTTATCGACCCTATATATTTTTCAACCCCTATATACTATGCTAGGTCAACTTGGTCAACCTAGTACAATTTAAAACATCTGTACCTCTTTATGTCAGTCATTATTCACTAAACTAGGTTAACCCTGTGGACCCTATATAGTTTTACAGTCCCTATTTTGCACTAGGTTGACCAAGTCAACCTAGTACTATTTGCAGTCACTTTATGATTCTTTCCTTTCTCATCTTGCTTCTCTTTCTTTAATCATGGATTTTATATTTGGTGATAACACTAAATTTCAATCAACATACATGATGGAATTCACCACTCCTAATAGGGTCTCCCATAAACAATGTAGGGATGATTTTGAGAATGTTAGTAATGTTCATATTGTAACTTGTACGATGAAGTATGGGACCCCTCCTCATACCCCTTTGCAGAAAAACCATCCTCTTCTCTTCGAAGATTAGCTTGATTCAGAGTATACTCCTAAAATTATCTTTTTTGTCATAGATTTCCCTCAACATAGAGGGAAGGATCCTTCTACCATCTATAACATCATGATTAACCATCAAGTTAAAGAGCCTCACTCTCTTACTCCCAATTTCTCTATTGGAAATGGGGGTACCAATTTATTTTCTTCTTAACATCTTCCTTTAATCTTGACTCCTTATACCATGACATCTTCTTCTTTAACTTCTTCCACCTCTATGCCTAGTATCTCAACTAACATGACATGTTCTACATCTATTAGGCCTCTTATAAGATCCGCTATCCTTAATCCTTCCACTAGTTTATCATTTTCTACCCGAGGCACTCATTCTTCTAGTGATTCTTCCTCTCAACCATTTCCTAGTCCATCTTTTACTTCACAAGCAAATTTTACCACTAGTGCCTCAAATTATCATATCTCTTCTCAAGTTCATATAAACACTAATATTGGTACCCAATCCACTAACACTAACAAAAACACAAATATTACTTATTATAATAACACTAATCAAAATCATCAACTATTGTTACAAACTCTCAATCAAATGAGCACATTCCAAGCTCATAATATGAATCAAATGATGAAAATTCAAAACCACCTTCTTAATATTCAATCCAATCCTCAACCAATGACTTGGGGCACATATAACCAAAGTGTTCCTCCTCTCCCTCTTTGATATTCTCAAGGTAATTTCATTCCTCAACCTTTATTGGTCAACAAAGTCATCAAAAATTTACAAACTGAACCTCTTACCACCCAAATTTCTAACATTGACATTGGAAGTATAACATATACAATTTCTTACAATGGAACAACCAATCCTACCCTTCAACTCAAGACATTTGGAAATATTTACAAGGATTAGGTCAAGCTAAATACCTTTTTTGATACCAAAATCTCATCCAAAACACTCACAGGTGATGCCTTGGATTGGTATAATCAACTTAGAACATAATATATCACTAGTTTGGAAGACTTAGTAAATGCTTTAGCACAAGAATTTCAAACTAGTGATCTTCTTGAAAACACTTTGGCCGATTTCATTAATTGTAAACAAAATGAAAATGAAATTACCCAAACCTTTTGTTAATAGATGGAAGAATTTGTCAAATAAATGTGAACATAACATGGTAGATTATAATATCTTTCATCTCTTTACAAAATCTTTATTTCCTAAATTAAAATATCAAGTCCATAACCTTTTTCCATGTACCTTGGAAGAAGTCATCGATCAAGCCAAAAGATAATATTTCCTCATGCATTAATTTAAGTCTCCCCAAAATTCCATGGACCCTCACCTATTAATAAAGAAAAAAACCCACAATATTACCAATTATGGTGTTACCAATTCATTTGACACCATTCATAATGTGCAAGTTGTCATTCATATCCCTTCTTTGGAACTAGTTCCTTCTCAATAAACAACATTAATGCCCATAAGCCTTTATCCTCAACTAAATTTCTTAAACATCTACCCATGCATATTTCATGAGATATTAACCCTACTTAAGCTATGAAATCATGGTATGATCCTAATAATTTTTGTTGGTTTCATCTTATTTGGGATCACTCTTACAAGACTTATAGATAACTCCACAATTTATCCATGGAATTTATTATTGGCCCACATTTCAATCATGACTCTATTATCTATAAGTGCCAATAAGCCTGTGAGATTGCTTTCAAAGACTATAAATCACATTATAAAATTCAAGCCTTAAATCAAGAAAATTCTCATTTAGCTATCTATAAATACCCCTTGCCTAATCATCAACCAATCCAAGAAGGTCAATAAAATCCAACTTCTTCCACCAATAACATAGAAAGTCTTATTGAAATAACTTCCAAAGATAATGTTCTTAACATGACCAGTATGCAAAGAGTGGTGGATTTTATTGTTTCACAACCTATTTACACTCATCTTTCCCATAAGACATATCATGTTATCTAGGATTCTTCTCCAACTCATTTAAATAAGTTGGGGAAAGAAGATCTTATTTATTTTAGTGATATAATTTATGATTCTCCCTTCGATGACACATCCCATGATATTTATACTTCTATCTCATAATCTTCTAATACTAATAATAATTTATTTTCTACTAACACTTCTTCCAAAATTCAAGATAAATCTAACCCAACTGCTTCTTCATCACCAAATGATTTACAACCTTCTTCTCAACCTTTTTATTCTTATCAACATAAGTTTCAATGCTCTTTAGATCCACCTTCTGAAGATCTTCTTAATCATTATGTACCTATATCTAAAAATTTCCTTATGGGTTATGATGAGTGGGATATCATTACAAAACCTACTAATCTTCCATCTCAAATACCTTTCCTTGAACTCATGTGGATTTCTACATGTCATATAAATCACCTCATGTAACTCTTATTTGAGATGAATATCCCTTGACCTCCTCTAGTAAGATGAAAGGCTACTTTATCTAGATCTAAAGATAGTATATTATAGCAATGAAAAGAGGTGTCTGTTAACATTGATGAAACTACATACACTTCTAATTCTTTATAATTTCTTATTGCATCTATGATTTTAGATGATATTATCCTTTGTGTAGATGATCTTCCATTATTTATTAGCATCCAAATTAAGTGAGCCTTGATCATTGAGGGTTATATCACTTGTGTTGCTTCCCTTGATTTCATTAATCCCCTTGGGTATTATGAATGTAATCTCAAGTCTATGGTTATTACTTGTCAAAGATATGATGGAAGCCAAATACATCCCTTAGGGTGTGTGTGGCTTCACATTACCATCCCACTTATCAACATTCATGTGAAGGTGATGATATTCAACGTTTACCTTTCATATAAAATCTTACTTGGTAGGTCATGGACTCATCATATATGAGCTACTATATTTTTTACTTCCTAATGCATAAAATTTCCTCACAATGGAGCCATTTATAGGATTCAATGAGACACTAACCCTTGGGATTCAAAACAAGTCCAAGATCATGGTGTCTTCAAGATTCCTACTCTTGAGCCTTTACCTAGTGTTCTATTCTATGAGATATAACATCTCAACTTTACTGTCAACTCAATTAGAGGTTACAATGGGCATCTTGAGCTCATTGGTAACATTCCTCCCAACCTTTAGACTTTGATGATGATGAGCCTGATGATATTAAATTAAAGATCATAACTTATGATCTCTCACCTAATCTCATCACATAGCCCCATGATTCCTTAACAACCTAATTCTTGTAAGTCTCCTTGTGATGACATTCCTTTAGTCTCAACCAAGACTAAGTACTATATTCACCAAGCTTCTTCTGATTACAAGGTCATCCTGACCTATGTCATTAATCTTCATACTCCAAGTTATGATGATGGATATTATTTATATGATCCTCTTTTAGGTGGCCTTGTCCAGGCCCATGATGCTCAGATTGTTCATTGCCACTCTTATTTACATGAGTCTTTTTTTGCATCTCATCATTAGTTTTCATTTATAGTTCCTGATTCTTTCATTTTTCCTCTTTGTTATAGGTTATAGATGGTGTTGATACCTCTAGTTTTTGAGAAGTCACTTAGGACCATGCTCTTGGATCATGTTATGAATAAACCTTATTGCTTTTCCACATAAAGGGTAGTCCTCTTTAGACCTATTTTAAATCTTTCCCCTGCTTCAGTAGGGCCAATTATAGTTAATATAAATCCTTTTTCCACTATAGTTAAACTTATTTCCTCTCCTACTATTGTTGAGTCTCTTTTTTCTTCTCATCCTAGTGCTCCTCTTATTGAGCCTAGTCCCACTCCTTCCTCATCATCACTCTCCCTTGCTGATGGTTGGATTTCACTACTTAAGAAGGATCCTTTGCCCACCAAATGGGTCGATGAGTCCTCTTCAGCCTCTTCCTCTCCTATTTCACCTCATTTTATGAGTTATCATAAAACCAATCATAATCATATTTGTTATTTCCATGGGATAGATAATCAGTCTTCCACCCAATGTTGTAAGTTACAATAATATCTTGATACCTTGCATCCTTCTTCCCTATCATCAAATAAATCCATACCTCCCATAAATGTAATTATTTAATATTTAACTAAGTATGGTGGGGCATATTATCTATGGCACCTATGTGGCATGCATCACACTAATTGTTGTCACATTCTTAAACAACATCTTAAATATCACCTTATAGCCATTCCTGGACCTTCTACTATTCCTCTCATAGGTTATTCTCACAAGAAGGTTCCTCCTTCTCCCATGGATCTACCTCCAATGGTTTCATCACCTCCTATGGTACCTTCACAACCTTTTATGTCTCCATGTATGATTCTTTCACTTGTGGACCTTCCCTCACATGTGGATCTTTTTCCACCCATGAGTCCTTCATCCATGGATCCTTCTCCACCTGTGATTATTTATTATCCTATAGATCCTATTTCCATGCATTCTCCTAACAAACCTTTGTCTAACTTTTCTTCTCAGCATGATCCTCTAAACATTCCTACTTTATTAGTTAAAGAGATAAGAAAAGAAGTATTTTCCTAGTATTCATTGAATATTGATGAGACCTTAGCTATAGTATGCATTCAACTTCATAGAGACTTATCTGATGTATTGGATAATGTGTGTGGATAGATTTACTAGTATTTATGAACATATCCATGGTTATTTCACATTTATATTTGGATTGGACATGTTCTCCACTAACATTTTTTTTATCTATTTTATTATATCATTTGACACTATGCCAAATTCTTTCTTATTTTATATCATGTTTTTCCTTCTTATTATACTATATAGGCTTATGTTATTATTTTAAATTTCACATATGATTATCTTTCCCTTATAATTTCTTTCTTTTCCTTTAGATTTTTTCTCAAAACTCTTCCCTTGTATCTTCATGATTATTTTCTTTCTTATCTTTATTTTTCATAGATAGTTGTCATGGTGACTTGGTTATATTGACCCTTTTCCCTTTGGTTACTATCTCCTATTACCATGTGATTAATTCACAAGAAATATTTCTCATTACTATTTCCTTTTTCCAGTCCTCTTTTGGATCTCATTTTTTTCCCTTGTTCATTTTTACGTAAACTAAGCATATACACAGTTGAGACTTGAGTCACATGCTACATTCATTATCATGCCTAAGTGTTCTAGTTAGTATTTTGTCTTAGGTTACTTAGCTTCCTTTAGCCTTAGCCTAGAACTCATTCATGTGTATCATTATCTCTCTCATGATTGGTCATTCCAAATCTATATGTAGGAGGAATCTTAAAAATCCTTCAAAATAAATTTAAAATCCAAATCATTTAAATAAAAGGCAATGATATCAAAAGGACAAAATATTAATATTAATCAAAGTCTAATCACATGAGAATATGTGATTCAAATAACATATCCTTCTTCTATTCGAAGATCAAAATCTATATTTGGCCTCTAATTATAACTAAGAACCTTTGTGGTGTGTTAGGTGAGTAGATTAGAAGAGGATAATAAAAAAACATTTTAGTGCTACCTACTTTCTCATACAAATACCCAATATTCATAGTAGACTGATGGATCTATAAGGCATCCTAAGGAATGGGGAACACATTGTGGGAATGTAGGTACATTTCACTTTTATTTATACCAATATACCATCATGATTTGATCTTAGTATCACACCTATTTTCCTATAAATATTTGTGTCTATAGCAAGTAGGTTTCCTTTGTACATAGATGACCACTAGAAACATAGTGTCTTTTCATGTCCTTAGCATGCCTCTTTCCTCCTAAGGTCTTCTCATAAGATGCCTAATTATTACTTTTTATACCCCCTTTTTCATTCCTTTTCCTTCATATTTCCTCTTTGGAAATATCATTTTGTCTATTGATCACTCCTCATGGGATATCATTTGTGAATTTCTTTATAAGACCATGGATAGGACCTGACATCCCTCACAAATTACAATCTTTTCCATCATATTATCCACATCCTTAATTTACCATTACCTTATCCTTCTACTTACCAATATTGATTTGGTACCTCTTGGGTTTTTATTTTGTGAGTTACAGTGTAAGACCATGGATAGGATGTGACCCTCCTAAAAAAAATTCCAATAATCAAGTCACCATCCAAAAATTACATGTGTTAAATGTAAGATAATATTCAATTGATTATGAGGTTACACATCATTAACATGATTCCCATATTGATATTTAGTATGTTTTATGCTTACTTCATTTTTATTTCACCTTTTATTGTCTTATTTTCCAAGTGCATGTAAGATTACAACCATTTCTTGAATTTCTCATACTTCCCAGCTTGAACTAGTATGATAAATTTAAGACCAAATTTTTTCAAATTTTATTTTTCTTTTATACTTCCCATCAAGATATAGAATAATTTATTGACTTAATTTTGATTTCTTTTATTACTATTTGTGCCCTTTTACATACCTTCTATTTTATAACATTATTTGTCATACTTCCCAATGTGATATTTAGTATAATTTTACTTTTTTTAATTTGGTACAAAAATATTTGACATTGGTTTAAAAATAAATCCCCTTTTACCATCTTATTTTCCATTTTCTTGGATTTTTAAACTTAGTCATTTTTCATTATTGCACATTTCCCAACTTGAAATAGTGTGTAGTACATCTTTGATTGATTATATTTTTCCAAATCCTTTTTCACCTATTTATTTTTAACCATACATGTATACTCCATAATGCTAGAAAAGAAACCACACCAAATATATTTCCTATAGCATATAAAATAAATATAAATACATGTGCTAGACATAAATATATCAAAAAGGATCCAAAAATAAAACCATAAAAGACAACATAGACAACCAACACCAATAAGCCAAAATGATACATCATATATATACAATGAGTTTGATATAACATATACAACCATATATAAAGACTCAAAATTAGGGCTAGGTTCCATCTTATCTATCTTGTGGCCTAGCCACATTGCCTGTTCAGTATTTGATCTAACTCCTTTGAATGGTATAATATAATGAGGTAGTTCAAGATCTCAATCCCTCTACCTATCCCTATAGGCATGTTATCTACACCTGTGCCTACACCAACTCAACTTGGGTTGTTGTATGTGCATATGTCAACTGAGTCTACATCACTAGATATGCCTACATCATCTATGTCATTATATATAGATGTGTATCTCTCTCATTTGATAGGGCCTATCAATCCTATCCTTCACCTATACCCATCTCTACTAATGGTTGCATCCTCTCTCTCTCTACACTTGTATTTTTCTCACTACCTCACCACCTAATCTGAACCAGTTTGCCTGAACTAGGGTAGATGGTACACTCAAATCCTCTATTATAATGGGTTTGTATGGATATATAGTCCTATTCAAGATTTCATGGAGTGACTCCCTCACCAATGACCCCCATATCTCCTCCTCATCCTTAGTTACACATATAAAATCACACCAAATGGATATTATATAATTGTCATATCTCATAATATCTATCTATATCTCTCTACTATCAAATAAAAACTTAAGAAATAATTCAACCATATTCATACTTATCTGTCTCAACTCCCATGATATCATCATCCAAATGATCACCTAGCATAGTCTCCCCTTCTATGTGGCCTCATAATACCTCCTCATTAGGTCACCTCCTCAGCTCAAATCATGTTATCATGGCTTGTATCCATCTCAAGCTCCATCTAAGTGGTCTCTTTATCATCAACTCTAGCTCATCAATGAGGTCATTTGAGATGTCTATAGTCTTCACTCTTTCTTATCTCCATCGCTATCATGTCCTTGATAGTTGTTTCTCATCTCATGGTGGGGTCGGTAGTGGTACATCTAATATCTCTAACTCTTCCATATCCTCCTCTACCACTCATCATGCATAACTATTCCATGGTCACTCCCAACATGACCTTAGTGTTGGCCTCACTATCAGTGGTCCATGTCCTCTCCTATTTCATGGCTCCCTCACATGTTGAGCTCACTATTTAAGCATTAGTATCAGTGTCATTGGATGAGGTAGGCCCATCTATCTTGGCACCTATGCTACCATATGTGGCTCTCTCCATCATGTATAGTGTCCAACTATCTATCTCCTCTCTAACACTAGTGTAACTATGTGTTCATATAGATGCCAATAATGTCTACATGTTTCACTAACTATAGTGATGGCACATGGGACATAACCCATAACACCTGGTCCTCTCTCCATTTCCACACTTGAGGTAACCCATCATTGGATAAATGGGGCAACCCATCTAGTCAATATATGGGAAATATCTCATATATCTATGTTTTTAGTAGTATGATCAATCCCATAGTCTTCTATCCTCTTATCAACATCTCAAATAAATCATGTATGAGTAATACCTAAATTATAGAGTTGAGATCATATATTATTCCCTCTTCCAACATCATCTTGCTCAAGGCTACCATGAATATTGGTACCCTTCCATCTGACTTATGATAGATTACTTGCTATGTCATAAGGCCTATTACCACCTTTTGTATGTCTAAAATTTGTGATATATACAAATCATCCATACTAACTCTCCATCATCTTAATATCATCTATGAGCCTGTAGCCCACATGGTTAAGATCTCCTCTCTTATAAGCTATCTAGTATCCCCATAATCACTAATACTTCTGCTATGGATAGATTAAGGATGGCATGGACATCCTCTAGTGTGATACCCACCTCTATCACATCTTCATCCACCTCCCATCTGAAGGTTTTAGTCAATCATTCCAAGCATCCTAAGAACATGAATAATTAGTCAACTTGAGGGGGGTTCCTACACATATTAGATATACCTCCTAGACCCATGGCTACCAATCTAACTTGATCTCCATTTGACAATCTATCTAAAAAATCTAGTACCTAAGACACACCCACCAACCTCATAAATCTCAACCATCTCTACAAACAAAAAATAACAAAGGATGTATTAATTCCTCCATGTCATGTAAAATCATAAATACATTATTTATACATCATTTCTATAATTTTAATTAAAAATAAGCCTCATTTTTATTACCTTATTTGTTTTATTCTTTTTATCCTATTTATATTTTTATTGGTCCTTCTTACCCTCTTTTCATCATTTTGAGCCATTCTATCCCTCTTTCAACTTTTTACATGTTTTTTTGTGCTTATTCTAGTTCCTTGATCAACCTAGTTTGACCTAAATTTCCTTATTTCTGTCATAAGTTAATTTCAAATTCCAAGTCAACCCTCTTATCTTACCCTCCATGGTATTAAGTTTTCATTCTGGCCCTTATAGACTAGTTAATCACTCCATTCTAGCTTTTCAACCTATAAATTACACTAGGTCAACCCATACCTACTAGGTTGACCATAAGGATTCTACCCTATTTCATCTTACTAAGTCGACTTAGTCAACATAGTGCATTATGTGTGCCAACCTAGTACATTTTTTCTAAAATGTTTATTTCACTCACTTTATTCATAAACCCTTAAAACCCATTTCCAATCTTTCTATTTTCTACCCTTAAAATCTAAGTTTGCTCAATTTTGACCTATATAAATGCTAAAAATCAAATTTTATCAAAAAATCACTTAATTCAATACAAATTTCAAAAATTGGTTTAAGATCAATAGTTGCATACCTATATTAAACCTACTACTACCTCTAGGTGTCCTCCTCATATAACATGTCATTTCCTCACCATCCTATCCTTATTTGGTCTCAGAGATCTCTTTTTTCTCTTTGAGAATTCAAAATGCCAAATGAATTCTCTTTTTTCCTATTTAAAACCTCTTTATAACAACTCAATTATTTCATTTATTTTTAGGTAGATTCCTTATTTTGCCTCTATATTTATTTCTACTTATCCATTTTAAAAACCATAAAATGCATTCAAATTATGATGATATAAATTATTTTCCATAATCATATGTCTATCTTACAAAAGTTTTGATTTTTAGCTATTCTTTGTACTAACTTTTATAGGTTCACCTAGTGTACTCTACATTGGACATGTTCATTTCTTATATTCTAAATATTTATCTATGGAACTAAGGTAAGTTAAAGGTATGTCTTATTCAATACATTTCTCTCATTTATCTTATTTATTGCTTACTGCACCATACTTAGCATCAACATTATATGTTATCATGTTTTCTTCTGAATCACCATCCTGTGTTGCACTTACATGACATGTGATGAGATTTCGATGGGGCATATGTATACACATAAAATTTTTAACTTTTTTTTATTATAGACACTTTATATCTTGTAAAAACCTATCGAGTCTCATTCTCTTTGAGTGCATGCCTTAAGGGGTGTACTGAAAAAGGGGTGGGTATACCGTCAATGCTTTGTAAGATTATTATTCCTTTCACTACTTATCATCCACACACTAGCCTCTTGAAACCATTAAACCCAAGATTATTCTTCTTATTTATACCTATTATTATCACTTATTATGTTTTATCCTTCATTTCTTATTTTAGCACCCTTTTAATCTATCACTTGTGCTAGGTCAACTAGGTCAACCTAGCATAGTTTAAAGACTTTTTCCTCTTTTGGTTTGTTGGCCTCTCGACTGACATAGCACAAACAGAGTGAGTTAGACCCAAAAATATGCTAGGTCAACCAAGTCAACCTAGCACAACTAATGTTCTTAAATTATTATAGGGTAGGATACTACTATATATACAATGTCATTTACCACCATTTCATAGGAGAAGATAATTAAGCAAATAAGTACAAATCAAAATCTACCTATTGACCATTCTACTTTGAGAATAAAGCTTTAGGTTTCAATACTTTCTTTGGAGCTTTGATCTCATCTTGTGGATAAGTCTTTTGGATGCTTGGATAGGTTATGTAGCCTAGATATAATTTATCTTAGTTATCCTTAAATACCACAACAATATCTTACAAAGCACCTTGGCTAAAGGGGAGGCTCAGTGGGTTCATCTTCAAAGGTAAGTATTCCTAAATTTTTTCCTCCTTTGTAAGAGTATATAGATAGTGCATTTGTATTCTTCTCTTCCATTTATTAGGAATCTGCATACGTAGATGTGAGTATATGTCTTCTAATAAATGTTTAGTTTAGTTATTTATTTATTTTGTTTCTAACGCCCACTTTATTCCACAAGATTTGGTGTGCACTAGATTATATTTACTTTTCTTGTTATTAGATTAGTGAAATATTAAATCATAGGACTCTTTTAGGGTTGTTTTGAGATTGTGTTAGACTTTAGGCTTGGAACCCTACCTCACATGGTGTGTTGTGACAAGTGATCCCCTAATCGGGTCTAGTAGATCCTCATATTGGTCATGCTCTCGCTTAACAATTGTATGTTCCCCAATCAGAAGTGTAGGTGTGCTCCATCCCATCTGATCTAAGATTGATTTATGGACATGATGCATTTTCAATTCCATACAAGAGGCAAGGAATTTTAAGATGGAAAATTTTATCCAAAGTGAAGATATCATTTCTTATTCTAATTGTATATGCAATATATATCTTTTATTATTATTATTATTATTATTTTATTAATATTATTATTGTTGTTGTTGTTGTTGTTGTTCTTATTATTATTATTATTATTATTATTATTATTATTATTATTATTATTATTATTAGTTTACAAATATTTTGAATATATATTTCTCTCTAATTTATTTTATGTATATACTATAGAGTATATACCCATAATATATACATTTATTTTATAAAATAATTCATTATTTACTTTTATTCTTTGTGATTAAAAACATAATATATATATATA